>MU107425.1:0-29664 GCA_012274485.2 Sinapis alba
ATCATATCAGCCTATCAGTACGTATGGGTAATTTTTCATTTTCTGATGGGAACAGTCCGGACAGTCCATAGTCTTTTAAGTTAAATCTATCCATTCAGTACGGTTAAGGCTGATCATATCAGCCTATCAGTACATATGGGTTGATTTTTCATGGCCTGATGAACATGTCTGGACAGTCCTTGATCCATCCAGGCAGTACCGATGGCTAATCGTATTAGCCTATCAGTACATATAGGTCATTTTTCATGTACTGATGGGACTAGTCTGGACAGTCCACGGTCTGCTGTGTTAAATCTTTCCATTCAGTACAGATAACGCTGTTCGTATCAGCCTATCAGTACGTATGGGTAGAATTTTCATCGCCTGATGGACCAGTCTGGACAGTCCTTGGTCCATCAAGGCAGTACGGATGGCTGATCGTATAAGTCATCAGTACGTATGGGTCATTTTTCATGTACAGGTGGGATTAGTCTGGACAGTCCATGGTCCTTTGAGTTAAGTCCTTTCGTTCAGTACGGATAAAGCTGATCATATCAGCCTATCAAAACGTGTGGGTCGAGTTTTCATGGCCTGATTGACTAGTTTGGACAGTCCTTTGTGCTTCCAGGCAGTACGGATGGCTGATCGTATCAGCCTATCAGTACGTATGGATCATTTTTCATGTACTGATGAGACCAGTCTGAACAGTCCATGGTCCGTTGAGTTAATTCCTTCCATTCAGTACGGATAAGGCTGATCATATAAGCCTATCAATACGTTTGGGTCGATTTTTCATGGCCTGATAGACCAGTCTCGACAGTCCTCGGTCCATCCAGGCAGTACATATGGCTGATCATATCAGCCTATCAGTACGTATGAGTAATTTTTCATGTACTGATGGGACCAGTCCGGACAGTCCATGGTCTTTTGAGTTAAATCCTTCCATTCAGTACGGTCAAGGCAGATCATATCAGCCTATCAAT
The DNA here is from genome assembly GCA_012274485.2 of Sinapis alba. Taxonomy (NCBI): domain Eukaryota; kingdom Viridiplantae; phylum Streptophyta; class Magnoliopsida; order Brassicales; family Brassicaceae; genus Sinapis; species Sinapis alba. The sequence continues at coordinate 963 of MU107425.1, forward strand.
ACGTATGGGTCAATTTTTTATGGCCTGATGAACCAGTCCAGGCAGGCCCTTGTCCATCCAGGCAGTACGGATGGCTTATCATATTAGCCTATAAGTACGTATGGGTAGATTTTTCATGGCCTGATGGACCAGTCTGGACAGTCCCTGGTCCATCAAGGCAGTACGGATGGCTTATCGTATCAGTCATAATTATGTATGTGTCATTTTTCATGTACAGGTGGGACCAGTCTTGACAGTCCATTGTCCGTTGAGTTAAGTCCTTTCGTTCAGTACGGATAAAGCTGATCATGACCAGTTTGGACAGTCCTTGGTCCTTCGGGACAGTACGGATGGCTGATCGTATCAGCCTATCAGTATGTATGGGTCATTTTTCAGGTACTGATGGGACCAGTCTGAACAGTCAATGGTCTGTTGAGTTAAATAATACCATTCAGTACGGATAAGGATGATCATATCAGCCTATCAGTATGTATGGTTTGATTTTTCATGGTCTGATGGACCAGTTTGGACAGTCCTTGGTCCTTCCAGGCAGTATGAATGGCTGATCGTATCAACATATCAGTATGTATGGGTCATTTTTCATATTTTAATGGGACCAGTCTAGACAATCCACGGTCCGTTGAATTTAATCCTTCTATTCAGTATTGATAAGGCTGATCATATAAGCCAATAAGTACTTATGGGTCGATTTTTCATGGCCTGATGGATCAGTCTGGGCAGTCCTTGGTCCTTCAGGCAGTACAGATGGCTGATTGATCAGTGTATCAGTATGTATGGTCATTTTTCATGTACTGATGGGACCAGTCTGGACAGTTCATGGTCTGTTGAGTTAAATTCTTTCAGTCAGTACGGATAAGGCTGATCATGTCAGCCTATCAGTACGTATGGGTCGATTTTTCAAGGCCTGATGGACCAGTTTGGACAGCCCTTGATACATCCAGACAGTACGGATGGCTGATCGTATCAGCCTATCAGTACGTATGGGTCATTTTTTCATGTACTGATGGGACCAGTCTGAACAGCCCTTGGTCTGTTGTGTTAATTCTTTCCATTCAGTACAGATAAGGTTGATTGTATCAGCCTATCAGTACGTATGGGTAGAATTTTCATGGCCTGATGGACCAGTCTGGACAGTCCTTGGTCTATCAAGGCAGTACGGATGGCTGATCGTATAAGTCATCAGTACGGATAAAGCTGATCATATCAGCCTATCAAAACGTGTGGGTCGAGTTTTCATGGCATGATGGACCAGTTTGGACAGTCCTTGGTCCTTCCAGGCAGTTTGGATGGCTGATCTTACCAGCCTATCAGTACGTATGGATCATTTTTCATGTACTGATGAGACCAGTCTGAACAGTCCATGGAACGTTGAGTTAGATCGTTCCATTCAGTACGGATAAGGCTGATCATATGAGCCAATAAGTACTTATGGGTCGATTTTTCATTGCGTGGTGGACTAGTCTGGGCAGTTCTGTGTCCTTCAGGCAGTACAGATGGTAGATTGATCAGCGTATCAGTACGTATGGTCATTTTTCATGTACTGATGGGACCAGTGTGGACAGTCCTTGTTCCATCCAGGCAGTACGGATGGCTAATCGTATTAGCCTATCAGCACATATAGGTCATTTTTCATGCACTGATGGGACCAGTCTGAACAGTCCATGGTCCGTTGAGTTAAATACTTCCATTCTGTACGGATAAGGCTGATCATATCAGCCTATCAGTACGTATGTGTTGATTTTTCATGGCCTGATGGACCAGTCTGGACAGTCCTCGGTCCTTCCAAGCAGTACAGATGGCTGATCGTATCAGTCATCAGTATGTATGGGTCATTTTTTCATGTACAGGTGGGACCAGTGTGGACACTCCTTGGTCCATTGAGTTAAATCCTTCCGTTCAGTACANTGTTTCATATATATAAGATATCGTTTGCCTTTAATCCGCTGTGCATTGATCATGTTGAATGAATGAACCTCAAGTAATGTAAAACACTTAGAAAAATATGACTTAGGATTGTCACTCAACCAAACGAACTGACTGATGATCTTAAGTAAGACTGCGGTTCGGTTGGATTAAGGAATCCAGGATCGGGTCTTACAGGACCAGTCCAGGCAGTCCCTTGTCCATCCAGGCAGTACGGATGGCTTATCATATTAGCCTATAAGTACGTATGGGTAATTTTTCATTTACTGATGGGACGAGTCCGGACAGTCCATGGTCTGTTGTGTTAAATCTTTCCATTCAGTACAGATAAGGTTGATCATATCGGCCTATCAGTATGTATGGGTTTATTTTTCATGGCCTGATGGATCAGTCTGGACAGTCCTTGGTCAATCCAGGCAGTACGGATGGCTGATCGTATCAGTCATCAGTACATATGGGTCATTTTTTATTGTACAGGTGGGAACAGTCTGCACAGTCCTTGGTTAACGAGTTAAATCCTTCCATTCAATACGGATAAGGCTAATCATATCAGCCTATCAGTACGCGTGGATCGATTTTTCATGGCCTGATGGACCAGTCGAGAAACTCCTTGGTCCTTCCAGGCAGTACAGATGGCTGATCATATCAGCTATTAGTACGTATGGGTAATTTTTCTGTACTGATGGAATAGTACGGACAGTCAATGGTCTTTTGAGTTAAATCCTTTCCTTCAGAACGGTTAAGGCAGATCAGATCAGTCTATAAGTACGTATGGGTAGATTTTTCATGGCCTGATGGACCAGTCTGGACAGTCCCTGGTCCATCAAGGCAGTACGGATGGCTTATCGTATCAGTCATAATTATGTATGTGTCATTTTTCATGTACAGGTGGGACCAGTCTGGACAGTCCATTGTCCGTTGAGTTAAGTCCTTTCGTTCAGTACGGATAAAGCTGATCATGACCAGTTTGGACAGTCCTTGGTCCTTCGGGACAGTACGGATGGCTGATCGTATCAGCCTATCAGTATGTATGGTTTGATTTTTCATGGTCTGATGGACCAGTTTGGACAGTCCTTGGTCCTTCCAGGCAGTATGAATGGCTGATCATATCAACATATCAGTATGTATGGGTCATTTTTCATATTTTAATGGGACCAGTCTAGACAATCCACGGTCCGTTGAATTTAATCCTTCTATTCAGTATTGATAAGGCTGATCATATAAGCCAATAAGTACTTATGGGTCGATTTTTCATGGCCTGATGGATCAGTCTGGGCAGTCCTTGGTCCTTCAGGCAGTACAGATGGCTGATTGATCAGTGTATCAGTATGTATGGTCATTTTTCATGTACTGATGGGACCAGTCTGGACAGTTCATGGTCTGTTGAGCTAAATTCTTTCAGTCAGTACGGATAAGGCTGATCATGTCAGCCTATCAGTACGTATGGGTCGATTTTTCAAGGCCTGATGGACCAGTTTGGACAGCCCTTGATACATCCAGACAATACGGATGGCTGATCGTATCAGCCTATCAGTACGTATGGGTCATTTTTTCATGTACTGATGGGACCAGTCTGAACAGCCCTTGGTCTGTTGTGTTAATTCTTTCCATTCAGTACAGATAAGGTTGATTGTATCAGCCTATCAGTACGTATGGGTAGAATTTTCATGGCCTGATGGACCAGTCTGGACAGTCCTTGGTCTATCAAGGCAGTACGGATGGCTGATCGTATAAGTCATCAGTACGGATAAAGCTGATCATATCAGCCTATCAAAACGTGTGGGTCGAGTTTTCATGGCATGATGGACCAGTTTGGACAGTCCTTGGTCCTTCCAGGCAGTTTGGATGGCTGATCTTACCAGCCTGTCAGTACGTATGGATCATTTTTCATGTACTGATGAGACCAGTCTGAACAGTCCATGGAACGTTGAGTTAGATCGTTCCATTCAGTACGGATAAGGCTGATCATATGAGCCAATAAGTACTTATGGGTCGATTTTTCATTGCGTGGTGGACTAGTCTGGGCAGTTCTTCGTCCTTCAGGCAGTACAGATGGTAGATTGATCAGCGTATCAGTACGTATGGTCATTTTTCATGTACTGATGGGACCAGTGTGGACAGTCCTTGTTCCATCCAGGCAGTACGGATGGCTAATCGTATTAGCCTATCAGCACATATAGGTCATTTTTCATGTACTGATGGGACCAGTCTGAACAGTCCATGGTCCGTTGAGTTAAATACTTCCATTCTGTACGGATAAGGATGATCATATCAGCCTATCAGTACGTATGTGTTGATTTTTCATGGCCTGATGGACCAGTCTGGACAGTCCTCGGTCCTTCCAAGCAGTACAGATGGCTGATCGTATCAGTCATCAGTATGTATGGGTCATTTTTTCATGTACAGGTGGGACCAGTGTGGACACTCCTTGGTCCATTGAGTTAAATCCTTCCGTTCAGTACAGATAAGGCTGATCATATCAGCCTATCAGTATGTGTGGGTCAATTTTTCATGTCCTGATGGACCAGTCTGGACAGTCCTTGGTCCTTCAGACAGTACAGATGGCTGATTGGTCAGCGTATCAGTACGTATGGTCATTTTTCATGTACTGATGGGACTTGTCTGGACAGACCATGGTCCGTTGAGTTAAATCATTTCATTCAGTACATATAAGGCTGACCATGTCAGCCTGTCAGTACGTATGGGTAGAATTTCAGGGCCTGATGGACTAGTTTGGACAGTCCTTGATCCATCCAGGCAGTACGGATGGCTGGTCGTATCATTCATCAGTACGTATGGGTCATTTTTTCATGTACAGGTTGGACCAGTCTGGACATTCCTTGGTCCATTGCGTTAAATCTTTTCATTCAGTACAGATAAGGCTGATCATATCAGCCTATCAGTAAGGGTGGGTCAAATTTTCATGGCTTGATGGACCAGTCTGGACAGTCCTTGTTCCATCCAGGCAGTACATATGGCTGATCATATCAGTCTAGCAGTACGTATGGGTAATTTTTATGTACTGATGGGACCAATCCGGACAGTCCATGGTCTTTTGAGTTAAATCCTTCCATTCAGTAAGGTCAAGGCTGATCATATCAGCATTAGTACGTATGGGTTGATTTTTCATGGTCTGATGGTCCAGTCTGGACAGTCCTTGGTCATTCCAGGCAGTATTGATGGCTGATCGTATCATGCTATCAGTATGTATGGGTCATTTTTCATGTATTAATGGGACCAGTCTAGACAATCCTCGGTCCGTTGAATTTAATCCTTCTATTTAGTATGGATAAGGCTGATCATATAAGCCAATAAGTACTTATGGGTCGATTTTTCATGGCCTGATGGATCAGTCTGGGCAGTCCTTGGTCCTTCAGGCAGTACAGATGGCTGATTGATCAGCGTATCAGTATGTATGGTCACTTTTCATGTACTGATGGGACCAGTCTGGACAGTTCATGGTCCGTTGAGTTAAATTCTTTCAGTCAGTACGGATAAGGCTGATCATGTCAGCCTATCAATACATATGGGTCGATTTTTCATGGCCTGATGAACCAGTGTGGACAGTCCTTGGTCCATCCAGGCTGTACGGATGGCTAATCGTATTAGGTCATTCAGCACATATAGGTCAGTTTTCATGTAGTGATGGGACCAGTCTGGACAGTCCATGGTCCGTTGTGTTAAATCTTTCCATTCAGTGCAAATAAGGCTGATCATATCAGCCTATCAGTACGTGTGGGTCGTTTTTCATGGCCTGGTGGACCAGTCTAGAAAGTCCTTAGTCATTCCAGGCAGTACAGATGGCTGATTATATCAGCTATTAGTACGTATGGGTAATTTTTCTGTACTGATGGGAACAGTACGGACAGTCCATGGTCTTTTGAGTTAAATCTTTTCATTCAGAACGGTTAAGGCAGATCAGATCAGCCTATCACTACGTATGGGTAGATTTTTCATGGCCTGATCGACCAGTCTGGACAGTCCCTGGTCCATCAAGGCAGTACGGATGGCTTATCGTATCAGTCATCAATGTGTATGGGTCATTTTTCATGTACAAGTGGGACCAGTCTGGACAGTCCATTGTCCGTTGAGTTAAGTCCTTTCGTTCAGTACGAATAAAGCTGATCATGACAGCCTATCAAAAGCTGATGGGCCAGTTTGGACAGTCCTTGGTCCTTCGAGACAGTACGGATGGCTGATTGTATCAGCCTATCAGTATGTATGGGTCATTTTTCATGTACTGATGGGGCCAGTCTTAACAGTCCATGGTCCGTTGAGTTAAATAATACCATTCAGTACGGATAAGGATGATCATATCAGCCTATCAGTACGTATGGTTTGATTTTTCATGGTCTGATGGACCAGTCTGGACAGTCTTTGGTCCTTCCAGGCAGTATGAATGGCTGATCGTATCAACATATCAGTATGTATGGGTCATTTTTTATGTATTAATCGGACCAGTCTAGACAATCCACGGTCCGTTGAATTTAATCCTTATATTCAGTATTGATAAGGCTGATCATATAAGCCAATAAGTACTTATGGGTTGATTTTTCATGGAATAGTGGATCAGTTTGAGCAGTCCTTGGTCCTTCAGGCAGTACAGATGGCTGTTTGATCAGTGTATCAGTATGTATGGTCATTTTTCATGTACTGATGGGACCAGTCTAGACAGTTCATGGTCCGTTGAGTTAAATTCTTTCAGTCAGTACGGATAAGGCTGATCATGTCATCCTATCAGTACGTATGGGTCGATTTTTCAAGGCCTGATGGACCAGTTTGGACAGTCCTTGGTACATCCAGGCAGTACGGATGGCTGATCGTATCAGCCTATCAGTACGTATGGGTCATTTTTCATGTACTGATGGGACCAGTCTGAAAAGTCCTTGGTCCGTTGTGTTAAATCTTTCCATTCAGTACAGATAAGGCTGATCGTATCAGCATATCAATACGTACGGGTAGAATTTTCATGGCCTGATGGACCAGTCTGGACAGTCCTTGGTCTAGCAAGGCAGTACGGATGGCTGATCGTATAAGACATCAGTACGGATAAAGCTGATCATATCAGCCTATCAAAACGTGTGGGTCGAGTTTTCATGGCATGATGGACCAGTTTGGACAGTCCTTGGTCCTTCCAGGCAGTATGGATGGCTGATCCTACCAGCCTATCAGTACGTATGGATCATTTTTCATGTACTGATGGGACCAGTCTGAACAGTCCATGGTCCGTTAAGTTAAATCCTTCCATTCAGTACGGATAAGGCTGATCATATGAGCCAATAAGTACTTATGGGTGGATTTTTCATGGCCTGATGGACTAGTTTGGGCAGTCCTTGGTCCTTCAGGCAGTACAATTGGCTGATTCATCAGCGTATCAGTACGTATGGTCATTTTTCATGTACTGATGGGACCAGTCTGGACAGTCCTTGGTCCATCCAGGCAGTACGGATGACTAATCGTATTAGCCTATCAGCACATATAGGTCATTTTTCATGTACTGATGGGACCAGTCTGAACAGTCCATCGTCCGTTGAGTTAAATACTTCCATTCTGTACGGATAAGGCTGATCATATAAGCCTATCAATACGTATGTGTTTATTTTTCATGGCCAGATGGACCAGTCTGGACAGTCCTCGGTCCTTCCAAGCAGTACGGATGGCTGATCGTATCAGTCATCAGTATGTATGGGTCATTTTTTCATGTATAGGTGGGACAAGTCTGGACAGTCCTTGGTCCATTGAGTTAAATCCTACCATTCAGTACAGATACGGCTGATCATATCAGCCTATCAGTATGTGTGGGTCAATTTTTCATGTCCTGATGGACCAGTCTGGGCAGTCCTTGGTCCTTCAGACAGTACATATGGCTGATTAGTCAGCGTATCAGTATGTATGGTCATTTTTCATGTACTAATGGGACTAGTCTGAACAGATCATGGTCCGTTGAGTTAAATCCTTTCATTCAGTACATATAAGGCTGATCATGTCAGCCTATCAGTACGTATGGGTAGAATTTCATGGCCTGATGGACCAGTCTGGACAGTCCTTGATCCATCCAGGCAGTACGGATGGCTGATCGTATCAGTCATCAGTATGTATGGGTCATTTTTTCATGTACAGGTGGGACCAGTCTGGACATTCCTTGGTCCATTGAGTTAAATCCTTTCATTCAGTACAGATAAGGCTGATCATATCAGCCTATCAGTATGGGTGGGTCAATTTTTCATGGCCTGATGGACCAGTCTGGACAGTCCTTGGTCCATCCAGGCAGTACATATGGATTATCATATCAGCCTATCAGTACGTATGGGTAATTTTTCTGTACTGATGGGACTAATCCGGACAGTCCATGGTCTTTTGAGTTAAATCCTTCCATTCAGTACGGTCAAGGCTGATCATATCAGCCTATCAGTACGTATGGGTTGATTTTTCATGGTCTGATGGACCAGTCTGGACAGTCCTTGGTCATTCCAGGCAGTATGGCTGGCTGATTGTATCAGGCTATCAGTATGTATGGGTCATTTTTCATGTATTAATGGGACCAGTCTAGACAATCCACGGTCCGTTGAATTTAATCCTTCTATTCAGTATGGATAAGGCTGATCATATAAGCCAATAAGTAATTATGGGTCGATTTTTCATGGCCTGATGGATCAGTCTGGGCAGTCCTTGGTCCTTCAGGCAGTACAAATGGCTGATTCATCAGCGTATCAGTATGTATGGTCATTTTTCATGTACTGATGGGACCAGTCTGGAGAGTTCATGGTCCGTTGAGTTAAATTCTTTCAGTCATTACGGTAAGGCTGATCATGTCAGCCTATCAGAACATATGGGTCGATTTTTCATGGCCTGATGAACCAGTCTGGACAGTCCTTGGTCCATCCAGGCTGTACGGATGGCTAATTGTATTAGCCTATCAGCACATATAGGTCATTTTTCATGTACTGATGGGACCAGTCTGGACAGTCCATGGTCCGTTGTGTTAAATCTTTCCATTCAGTACAAATAAGGCTGATCATATCAGCCTATCAGTACGTGTGGGTCGATTTTTCATGGCCTGATGGACCAGTCTAGAAAGTCCTTAGTCCTTTCAGGCAGTACATATGGCTGATCATATCAGCTATTAGTACGAATGGGTAATTTTTCTGTACTGATGGGAACAGTACGGACAGTCCATGGTCTTTTGAGTTAAATCCTTTCATTCAGAACGGTAAAGGCAGATCAGATCAGCCTATCAGTACGTATGGGTAGATTTTTCATGGCCTGATGGACCAGTCTTTACAGTCCCTGGTCCATCAGGGCAGTACGGATGGCTTATCGTATCAGTCATCAATATGTATGGGTCATTTTTCATGTACAAGTGGGACCAGTCTGGACAGTCCATTGTCCGTTGAGTTAAGTCCTTTCGTTCAGTACAGATAAAGCTGATCATGACAGCCTATCAAAAGCTGATGGACCAGTTTGGACAGTCCTTGGTCCTTCGAGACAGTACGGATGGCTGACCGTATCAGCCTATCAGTATGTATGGGTCATTTTTCATGTACTGATGGGACCAGTCTTAACAGTCCATGGTCCGTTGATTTAAATAATACCATTCAGTACGGAAAAGGATGATCATATCAGCCTATCAGTACGTATGGTTTGATTTTTCATGGTCTGATGGACCAGTCTGGACAGTCCTTGGTCGTTCCAGGCAGTATGAATGGCTGATCGTATCAACATATCAGTATGTATGGGTCATTTTTCATGTATTAATAGGACCAGTCTAGACAATCCACGGTCCGTTGAATTTAATCCTTCTATTCAGTATTGATAAGGCTGATCATATAAGCCAATAAGTACTTATGGGTCGATTTTCATGGAATAATGGATCAGTCTGAGCAGTCCTTGGTCCTTCAGGCAGTACAGATGGCTGATTGATTAGTGTATCAGTATGTATGGTCATTTTTCATGTACTGATGGGACCAGTCTGGACAGTTCATGGTCCGTTGAGTTAAATTCTTTCAGTCAGTACGGATAAGGCTGATCATGTCAGCCTATCAGTACGAATGGGTCGATATTTCAAGGCCTGATGGACCAATTTGGACAGTCCTTTGTACATCCAGGCAGTACGGATGGCTGATCGTATCAGCCTATCAGTACGTATGGGTCATTTTTCATGTACTGATGGGACCAGTCTGAAAAGTACTTGGTCCGTTGTGTTAAATCTTTCCATTCAGTACAGATAAGGCTGATCGTATCAGCCTATCATTACGTATGGGTAGAATTTTCATGGCCTAATGGACCAGTCTGGACAGTCCTTGGTCTATCAAGGCAGTACGGATGGCTGATCGTATAAGTCATCAATACGTATGGGTCATTTTTCATGTACAGGTGGGATTAGTCTCGACAGTCAATGGTCCTTTGAGTTTAGTCCTTCCGTTCAGTATGGATAAAGCTGATCATATCAGCCTATCAAAACGTGTGGGTCGAGTTTTCATTGCCTGATTGACCAGTTTGGACAATCCTTGATCCTTCCAGGCAGTACGGATGTCTGATCGTACCAGCCTATCAGTACGTATGGATCATTTTTCATGTACTGATGGGACCAGTCTGAAAAGTCCATGGTCCGTTGAGTTAAATCCTTCCTTTCATTACGGATAAGGCTGATCATATGAGCCAATAAGTACTTATGGGTCAATTTTTCATGTCCTGATGGACTAGTCTGGGCAGTCCTTGGTCCTTCAGGCAGTACAGATGGCTGATTGATCAGCGTATCAGTATGTATGGTCATTTTTCATGTACTGATGGGACCAGTCTGGACAGTCTGTGGTCCGTTGAGTTAAATCCTATCATTCAGTATGGATAAGGCTGATCATGTCAGCCTATCAATATGTGTGGGTCGATTTTTCCGTTGAGTTAAATCCTTCCATTCAATATGGTTAATGCTGATCATATCAGCCTATCAGTACGTATTGGGTCGATTTTTTATGGCCTGATGGACCAGTCTGGACAATCCTCGGTCCATCCAGGCATTACGGATGGCTGATCGGATTAGCCTATCAGTATGTATGGGTAACTTTTAATGTACTGATGGGACCAGTCCAAACAGTCCATGGTCTTTTAAGTTAAATCCTTCCATTCAGTACGGATAAGGCTGATCATATCAGCCTATCAGTACGTGTGGGTCGATTTTTCATGGCCTGATGAACCAGTCTGCACAGGCCTTGGTCCTTCCAGGCAGTACTGAGGGCTGATCGTATCAGCCTATCAGTACGTATGGGTCATTTTTCATGCACTGATGGGACAAGTCTAAACAGTCCATCGTCTATTGAGTTAAATACTTCCATTCAGTACGGATAAGTATGATCGTATCAGCCTATCAGTACGTATGGGTCAATTTTTCATGGTCTGATGGACCAGTCTGGACAGTCCTTGGTTCTTCCAGGCAGTATGGATGGCTGATCGTATCAGCCTATCAGTACGTAAGGGTCATTTTTAGGTACTAATGGGACCAGTCCGGACAATCCATGGTCCGTTGAACTAAATCCTTCCATTCAGTATGGATAAGGCTGATCATATAAGCCAATCAGTACTTATGGGTCGATTTTTCATGGCCTGATGGACCAGCCTAGGCAGTCCTTGCTCCTTCAGGCAGTACATATGGCTGATTGATCAGCCTATCAATTCATATGGTCATTTTTCATGTTCTGATGGGACCAGTCTGAAAAGTCCATGGTCCGTGGAGTTAAATCCTTCCATTAAGTACGTATAAGGCTGATCATGTCAGCCTATCAGTACTTATGGGTACATTTTCATGGCCTCATGGACCATTCTGGACAGTCCTTGGTCCATCCAGGCAATACGGATGGCTTATCATACTAGTCATCAATACGTATGGGTCATTTTTTCATGTACAGGTGGGACCAGTCTTGACAGTCCTTGGTCCATTGAGTTATCTCCTTCTATTCAGTATGGATAAGGCTGATCATATCAGCCTATCAATATGTGTGGGTCGATCTTTCATGGCCTCATGGAACAGTCTGGATAGTCCTTGGTCCATCCGGGCAGTACGGATGGCTGATCATATCAGCTTCTCAATACGTATGGGTCATTTTTGATGTACTGATGGGACTAGTCTGAACAGTCCATGGTCCGTTGAGTTAAATCCTTCCATTCAGTACAGATAAGGCTGATTATATCAGCCTATCAGTACGTATGGGTTATTTTTCATGTACTGATGGGACCAGTCCGGACAGTCCATGGTCTTTTAAGTTAAATACTTCCATTCAGTACGGTTAAGGCTGATCATATCAGCCTATCAGTACGTTTGGGTCAATTTTTCATGGTCTGATGGACCAGTCTTGACAGTCCTTGGTTCTTCCAGGCAGTATGGATGGCTGATCGTATCAGCCTATCAGTACATATGGGTCATTTTTGATGTACTAATGGGACCAGTCCGGACAATCCATTGTCCATTGAACTAAATCCTTCCATTCGGTATGGATAAGGCTGATCATATAAGCCAATCAGTACTTATGGGTCGGTTTTCCATGGCCTGATGGACCAGTCTGGGCAGTCCTTGGTCCTTCAGGCAATACAGATGGCTGATTGATCAGCCTATCAATATGTATGGTCATTTTTCATGTATTGATGGGACCAGTCTGGACAGTCCATTGTCTGTTGAGTTAAATCCTTCCATTCAGTACGTATAAGGCAGATCAGATCATGTCAGCCTATCAGTACGTATGGGTACATTTTAATGGCCTCATGGACCAGTCTGGACAATCCTTGGTCCATCCAGGCAGTACAAATGGCTTACCATACCAGTCATCAATACATATGGGTCATTTTTTCATTTACAAGTGGAACCAGTCTGGACAGTCCTTTGTCCATTGAGTTATCTCCTTTCATTTAGTACGAATAAGGGTGATCATATCAGCCTATCAATATGTGTGGGTTGATCTTTCATGGCCTCATGGACCAGTCTTGACAGTCCTCGGTCCATTCAGGCTATACAGATGGCTGATCATATCAGCCTATAAGAACGTATGGGTAATTTTTCATGTACTGATAGGACCTGTCTGGACAGTCCATGGTCTTTTGAGTAAAATCCTTCTATTCAATACGGTTAAGGCTCATCATATCAGCGTATCAGTATGTATGGGTCGATTTTTTATGGCCTGATGGACCAGTTTGGACAGTCCTTGGTCCATCCAGGCAGTATGTATGGCTGATCGTATTAGCCTATCAGTACCTATGGGTAATTTTTCATTTACTGATGAGACCAGTCCAGACAGTCCATGGTCTTTTAAGTTAAATCCTTCCATTCAGTACGGTTAAGGCTGATCATATCAGCCTATCAATACGTATGGGTTGATTTTTCATGGCCTGATGAACCAATCTGGACAGTACTTGGTCCATCCAGGCAGTACGGATAGCTGATCGTATTACCTATCAGTACGTATGGGTCATTTTTCATGTACTGATGGGACCAGTCTGGACAGTCCATGGTCCGTTGTGTTAAATCTTTCCATTTAGTACAGATAAGGCTGATTATATCAGCATATCAGTACGTATGGGTACATTTTTCATGGCCTGATGGACCAGTCTTGACAGTTCTTGGTCCATACAGGAAGTACAGATGGCTGATCGTATCAGCCATCAGTACGCATGGGTCATTTTTCATGTACAGGTGGGACCAGTCTGGAAAGTCCATGGTCCGTTGAGTTAAGTTCTTCCGTTCAGTACGTATAAGGCTGATCATGTCAGTCTATCAGTACGTATGGGTAGATTTTCATGGACTCATGGACCAGCCTGGACAGTCCTTGGTCATTCCAGGCAGTATGGATGGCTGAACGTATCAGGCTATCAGTATGTATGGGTCATTTTTCATGTATTAATGGGACCAGTCTAGACAATCCACGTTCCGTTGAATTTAATCCTTCTATTCAGTATGGATAAGGCTGATCATATAAGCCAATAAGTACTTATGGGTCGATTTTTCATGGCCGGATGGATCAGTCTGGGCAGTCCTTGGTCCTTCAGGCAGAAAAGATGGCTGATTGATCAGCGTATCAGTATGTATGGTCATTTTTCATGTACTGATGGGACCAGTCTGGACAGTTCATGGTCCATTGAGTTAATTTCTTTCAGTCAGTACGGATAAGGCTGATCATGTCAGCCTATCAGTACGTATGGGTCGATTATTCATGGCCTAATGAACCAGTCTGGACAGTCCTTGGTCCATCCAGGCAGTACGGATGGCTGATCGTATCAGCCTACCAGTACGATTTGGTAATTTTTCATATACTGATGAGACCAGCCCGGACAATCCACGGTTTGTTGAATTAAATCCTTCCATTCAGTAAGGATAAGGCTGATAATATAAACCAATCAGTACTTATGGGTCGATTTTTTATGGCCTGATGGACCAGTCTGGACAGTCCTTGGTCCATCCATGCAGTACGGATGGCTGATCGTATTAGTCATCAGTATGTATGGGTCATTTTTTCATGTACAGGTGGGACCAGTCTGGACAGTACTTGGTCCATTGAGTTAAATACTTACATTCAGTACAGATAACGCTGATCATATCAGCCTATCAGTATGTGTGGGTCATATTTTCATGGCCTGATGGACCAGTCTGGACAGTCCTTGGTCTATCCAGGCAGTACATATGGCTGATCATATCAGCCTATCAGTATGTATGGGTCATTTTTCATGTACTAATGGGACCAGTTTGGACAATCCATGGTACGTTGAATAATGTCCTTCCATTCAGTATGGATAAGGCTAATCATATAAGCAAATCAGTAATTATAGGTCGTTTTTTCATGGCCTGATGGACCAGTCTTGGCAGTCCTTGGTCCTTCAGGCAGTATAGATGACTGATTGATCAGCCTATCAGTACGTATGGTCATTTTTCATGTACTGATGGGACCAGTCTGGATTGTCCAAGATCCGTTGAGTTAAATCCTTCCATTCAGTACGGATAACGCTGATCATGTCAGCCTATCAGTACGTATGGGTAGATTTTCATGGACTGATGAGCCAGTCTGGACATTTCTTGTTCCATCCATGCAGTAAGGATGGCTGATCGTATCAGACATCAGTACGTATGGGTCACTTTTTCATGTACAATTGGGACCAGTCTTGACAGTCCTTGGTCCATTGAGTTAAATCCTTCCATTCTGTACGGATAAGGCTGATCATATCAGCCTATCAGTACGTGTGGGTCGATTTTTCATGGCCTGATGGACCAGTCTAGACAGTCTTTGATCCATCGAGGCAGTACAAATGGTTGATCATACCAGCCTATCAATACGTATCGGTAATTTTTCATGTACTGATGGGAGAAGTCCATACAGTCCATGGTCTTTTGAGTTAAATCCTTCCATTCAGTACGGTTAAGGCTGATCATATAAGCCTATCAGTACGTATAGGTCGATTTTTCATGGCCTGATAGACCTGTTTGGACAGTCCTTGGTCCATCCAGGCAGTAAGGATGGTTGATCGTATCAGCCTATGAGTACGTATGGGTAATTTTTCATGTACTGATGGGACCAGTCGGGACAGTCCATGGTCTTTTGAGTTAAATCTTTCCATTCAGTACGGTTAAGGCTGATCATATCAGCCTATCAGTACGTATGGGTGGAATTTTTATGGCCTGATGAACCAGTCTGAACAGTCCTTGGTCCATCCAGGCAGTACGGATGGCTGATCGTATTAGCCTATCAGAACGTATGGGTCATTTTTCACGTACTGATGGGACCAATCTGGACAGTCCATGGTCCACTGAGTTAAATACTTCCATTCAGTACGTATAAGGCTGATCATATCAGCCTATCAGTACGCCTGGTTCGATTTTTCATGGTGTGATGGACGAATCTGGACAGTCCTTGGTCCTTCCAGGCAGTATGGATGGCTGCTCGTATAAGCCTATTAGTACATATGGGTCATTTTTCATGTACTAATCGGACCAGTCCGGACAATCCATGGTCCGTTGAATTAAATCCTTCCATTCAGTATGGATAAGGCTGATCATATAAGCCAATCAGTACTTATGGGTCGATTTTTCATGGCCTGATGGACCAGTCTGGGCAATCCTTGGTCCTTTAGGCAGTACAGTTGGCTGATTGATCATCCTATAAGTATGTATGGTAATTTTTCATGTTCTGATGGGACCACTCTGGACAGTCCATGGTCCGTCCAGTTAAATCCTTCCATTCAGTACGGATAAGGCTGATCATCAGAGCCTATCAGTACGTATGGGTAGATTTTTCATGGCCTGATGGACTAGTCTGGACAGTCCTTTGTCCATCCAGTCAGTACGGATGGCTGATCGTATCAGTCATCAGTACGAATGGGTCAATTTTTTATGTATAGATGAGACCAGTATGGACAGTCCATGGTCCAATGAGTTAAATCCTTCCATTCAGTACGGTTAAGGCTGATCTTATCAGCCTATCAGTACGTATGGGTTGATTTTTTCATGGCCTGATGAACCATTCTGGACAGTTTTTGGTCCATCCAGGAAGTACGGATGGATGATCGTATTAGCCTATCAGTACGTATGGGTTATTTTTCATGTACTGATGGGACAAGTCTGGACAGTCCATGGTTTGTTTTGTTAAATCTTTCCATTCAGTACAGATAAGGCTGATCATATCAGCCTATCAGTCCGTATGGGTAGAGTTTTCATGGCCTGATTGACCTGGCTGGACAGTCTTTGGGACCACTCTGGACAGTCCATGGTCCGTTGAGTTAAGTCCTTTCGTTCAGTACGGAAAAGGCTGATCATATCAGCCTATCAGTACGTGTGGGTCGATTTTTCATGGCCTGATGGACCAGTCTGGACAGTCCTTAGTCCTTCCAGGAAGTACGGATGGCAGATAGAATCAGCCTATCAGTACTTATGGGTCATTTTTGCATGCACTGATGGGACCAGCCTGAACAGTCCATCGTCCGTTGAGTTAAATACTTCCATTCAGTACGGATAAGGCTGATCATATCAGCTTATCAGTACGTATGGTTCAATTTTCATCGTCTGATAGACCAGGTTGGACAGTCCTTGGTTCTTCCAGGCAGTATGGATTGCTGATCGTGTCAGCCTATAAGTACGTATGGGAAATTTTTGATGTACTAATGGGACCAGTCCGGACAATTCATGGTCCGTTGAACTAAATCCTTCCATTTAGTATGGATAAGGCTGATCATATAAGCCAATCAATACTTATGGGTCGATTTTTCATGGCCTGATGGACCAGTCTGGGCAGTCCTTGGTCCTTTAGGCAGTACAGATGGCTGATTGATCAGCCTATCAATATGTATGGTCATTTTTCATGACCTGATGGGACCAGTCTGGACAGTCCATGGTCCGTGTAGTTAAATCCTTCCATTCAGTACGTATAACGCTGATCATGTCAGCCTATCAGTACGTATGGGTACATTTTCATGGCCTCATGGACCAGTCTGGACAGTCCTTGGTTCTTCCAGGCAGTATTGATGGCTGATCGTATCAGCCTATAAGTACATATGGGAAATTTTTGATTTACTAATGGGACCAGTCCCGACAATCCATGGTCCATTGAACTAAATCCTTCCATTTAGTATGGATAAGGCTGATCATATAAGCCAAACAGTACTTATGGGTCAATTTTTCATGGCCTGATGGACCAGTCTGGGCAGTCCTCGGTCCTTTAGGCAGTACAGATGGCTGATTGATCAGCCTATCAATATGTATGGTCATTTTTCATGTACTGATGGGACCAGTCTGGACAGTCCATGGTCCGTTGAGTTAAATCCTTCCATTCAGTACGTATCAGGCTGATCATGTCAGCCTATCAGTACGTATGGGTTCATTTTCATGGCCTCATGGACCAGTCTGGACAGTCCTTGGTCCATCCAGGCAGTAAGGATGGCTGATTATATTAGCCATCAATACGCATGGGTCATTTTTTCATGTACAAGTGGGACCAGTCTGTACAGTCCTTGGTCCATTGAGTTATCTCGTTCCATTCAGTACGGATAAGGGTGATCATATCAGCCTATTAGTACGTGTGGGTCGATTTTTCATGGCCTGATGGACCAGTCTGGACAGTCCTTGGTCCATCCAGGCAGTACATATGGCTGATCATATCAGCCTATCAGTACGTATGGGTAATTTTTCATGTACTGATGGGACCAGCCGGACAGTCCATGGTCTTTTGAGTTAAATCCTTCCATTCAGTACGGTTCATGCTGATCATATAAGCCTATATGTACGTATGGGTTGATTTTTCATGGCCTGATGGACCAGTCTGGACAGTCCTTGGTCCATCCAGGCAGTACGGATGGCTGATCGTATCAGCCTTTTAGTACGTATGGGTAATTTTTCATGTACTGATCGGACCAGTCCGGACAGTCCATGGTCTTTTAAGTTAAGTCCTTCCATTCAGTAAGGTTAAAACTGATCATCTCAGCCTATCACTACGTATTGGTTGTTTTTCATGGCCTAATGAACCAGTCATGACAGTCCTTGGTCCATCCAGGAAGTACAGACGGCTGATCGTATCAGCTTATCAATACGTATGGGTAGATTTTTCATGGCTTGATGGACCAGTCTGGACAGTCCTTTGTCCATCCAGGCAGTACGGATGGCTGATCGTATCAGTCATCAGTACTTATGGGTCATTTTTCATGTACAGGTGGGACCAGTCTGGAAAGTCCATGGTCCCTTGAGTTAAGTACTTCCGTTCAGTACAGATAAGGCTGATCATATAAGCCTATCAGTACGTATGGTCATTTTTCATGTACTGATGAACCAGTCTAGACACTCCTTGGTCCGTTGAGTTAAATCCTTCCATTCAGTACGGATAAGGCTGATCATGTCAGCCTATTGATACGTATGGGTAGATTTTCATGGCCCGATGGACCAGTCTGGACAGTCCTCGGTCCATCCAGGCAGTACGGATGGCTGATCATATCAGTCATTAGTATGGATGGGTCATTTTTCAAGTACTGGTGGGACTAGTCTGGACAGTCTCTGGTACATTGAGTTAAATCCTTCAATTCAGTACGGATAAGGCTGATCATATCAGCTTATCAGTACGTGTGGGATTATTTTTCATGGCCTGATGGACAAGTCTGGACAGTCCTTGGTCCTTCCAGGTAGTACGGATGGCAGATTGTATCAGCCTATCAGTACGTATGGGTCACTTTTCATTCACTGATGGGACCAGTCTGAACAGTCCATGGTCTGTTGAGTTAAATACTTCCATTCAGTATGGATAACGCTGACCATATCAGCCTATTTCTACGTATGGGTCAATTTTTCATGGTCTGATGGCCCATTTTGGGATGGACCAGTCTGGACAGTCTTTTGTCCTTCCAGGCAGTATGGATGCCTAATCGTATCAGCCTATCAGTATGTATAGGTCATTTTTCATGTACTAATGGGACCAGTCCGGACAATCCACGGTCTGTTGAATTAAATCCTTCCATTCAGTATGGATAAGGCTGATCATATAAGCCAATCAGTACTTATGGGTCGATTTTTCATGGCCTGATGGACAAGTCATGGCAGTCCTTGGTCCTTCATGCAGTACATATGGCTGATTGATCAGCCTATCAGTATGTATGGTCATTTTTCATGTACTTATTAGACCAGTATGGACAGTCCATTGTCCGTTGAGTTAAATCCTTTCATTCAGTACGGATAAGCTGATCATGTCAGACTATCAATACGTATGGGTAGATTTTTATGGCCTGATGGACATGTCTGGACAGTCCTTGGTCCATCCAGGCAGTACGGATGGCTGATGGTATCAGTCATTAGTATGAACGGGTTATTTTTTAATGTACAAGTGGGACCAGTCTGGACAGTCCTTGGTCCTTTCAGGTAGTACAGATGGCTGATTGTATCAGCCTATCAGTACGTATGGGTCACTTTTCATGTACTGATGGGACCAGTCTGAACAATCCATGGTCTGTTGAGTTAAATACTTTCATTCAGTACGGATAACGCTGACCATATCAGCCTAGCAGTACGTATGGGTCATTTTTTCATGGTCTGATGGCCCAGTCTGGGATGGACCAGTCTGGACAGTCTTTTGTCCTTCCAGGCAGTATGGGTGGCTAAACGTTATAGAATCACTATCAATCTTAATAAGAAGTCATTCTCTTATTAATCACTCAAAGCTTGTAAGATTACAAGTCACAATTTTCATAAGTAGTGCAACATCATATGCACTTCCTTATATATAACTCACAATATCCTAAACTCACTAGGAATCACACAATATCTAGTTTCTTATTTCATAACTAACTAGGAAATCAATAAATTTTATTCTAAGTTATCTCAAGCTTAGTTCAACATTCTCCCCCTTAAGCTTGAACTTCATTTTCACACACATCTTGGACTCCAATGAGACTTCTCATTTCCTTGAACTTTATTCTTCCAAGCGATTTTGTTAGGATGTCCGCTCTTTGTTCATTCCCCGGTATATGCTCAACTTCAACTTGCTCGTTTTCAACACACTCTCGAATGAAATGAAATCTTCTATGTATATGTTTGCTCCGGCCATGAAACACATGATTCTTTGTAAGTGCAATCGCAGATTTATTGTCAACTCTAATGACAACTCGTTTGCAGGCTTCTCCGACAACTTCACTTAGAAGTTCTTGTAGCCAAATTGCCTGTTTCGCAGCCTCTGTTGCAGCCATAAACTCCGCTTCACAACTCGATAAAGGAACGATATCTTGTTTCATTGAGCACCAGGTTATAGGACTTTTCCCGAGATAGAAAATGTGACCCGTCGTACTTTTCCCATCGTCTATATCCACATTATGAGATGCATCGCTATAACCTTCGAGTTTTAATCCTTTGCCTCGCATGAAACAGAGTCCGAGTGAACAGGTTCCCCGTAAGTACCTCAAGACCTGTTTCAATGCAGCACCATGAGGTTCTTTAGGCTCTTGCATATATCTACTGAGAACTCCAACGCTGAAAGACAGGTCCGGGCGTGTGTGTAAGAGGTATCGGAGACAGCCAATGGACCTACGATACTCCTTCTCATCGATCTTCCTTTCATCCGGTGATTTACAAAACTTGGCATTCATCTCCACTGGAATGTGAGTTGAATTGCACGAGCTCATCCCTGATTACTCGAGAATCTTACGTGCATACCTGTCTTGTTTCAAAACGATGCCATCCTTTCGTTTGTGAACTTCTATGCCCAAGTAATAGGTTAATAAACCTAGATCACTCATCTCGAACTTGTTTGCCATTTCTCGTTTGAACTCTAGTATCATCTCAAGTGAAGATCCAGTGATGAGTAGATCATCTACGTAAACAACCACGACAAGGAGTTCATTGTCCTCTTCCTTGCGATAAAGTGACGGTTCTTTTGAGCATCTCAGAAAGTTTAGTCCTCGCAGAATCTGGTTTAGCTTAATGTTCCAGGCTCTAGGGGCTTGACGCAAACCGTAGAGAGCTCGCTTGAGTTTATAGACTTTGTCTTCTTGCCCTTTTTCACATCTAGGTGGTGAATTTCCCACCCATTCGAGGCTGCTAGTGCAATAATCAGTCGTATTGTCTCAACTCGAGCTACAGGGGCGAAGACTTCATCATAGTCTATTCCGTGTTTTTGAACATATCCCTTTGCCACTAATCGTGCTTTATGTTTGTTGATGCTACCATCGGCATTGCGTTTAATCTTCAACACCCATTTCAAGCCAATTGGTTTTACTCCAGAAGGTAGCTCCACAAGGTCCCATGTGTTATTTTTCTCAATTGAATAAATCTCATCTTTACATGCGTCAATCCAAACGTTAAGCTCTTTTGCTTCATGAAAACTCCACGGTTCATCATTCATTATCATCATCAAACGGCCACACTCTATTTCAGCTAAGAGAATGTAATCCTCAAGGTATGTCGGTTTTGTAACGATCCGTTGCGATCGTTTAAGCTGTGGTGGAGAATCAGAATCATCTTCCTCTTCATCGGGTTGTTCTTCCTCATTACTCTCAGGTGTGTTTTCATTCTCATACTCTTCTTCATGAGTAATTGTCTCACTATTTCCATTGTTTAGTTGTCTCATCTCGACAACAAAATCACTCGAACAAGTATGCTCTGTTTTCTCAGTGTTGTTCCAACTCCATTCTTTGCCTTCCTCAAAGATTACGTCACGGCTCACTATGATTCGCTTGTTTACTGGATCAAGAAGGCGGTATGCCTTTGATCCCGGTTCTGTTCCCAAGTGTACCAGTATCCTTGATCTGTCATCAAGCTTCTTTCTTCCCGCTGCTTATGTTCTTGCATAGCACACGCATCCGAACACTCTTAGGTGAGTAAGGTTTGGTTTTCTCGATCTCAGCAATTCATAGGGAGTTTTGTTGTCTAATGACCTTGTAGCAACACGGTTAATTAAGTATGTAGCATGTCTAACTGCTTCTCCCCAAAACTGATTTGGCATATGCATATGTTTCAAGATGCTTCTTGTCATCTCCAAGAGTGTCCGATTGCGACGTTCTACCACTCCATTCTGTTGAGGGGAATATGGTGCAGTTAAGTGTCGATTGATACCATTCTTGGAGCAGTAAGTCTGAAACTCGTGTGATAAGAATTCTCCTCCTCTGTCCGTACGAAAAGTTTTGATCTTGTTTTGTGTTTCTTGCTCCACAAGTATTCTGAAGTGTTTGAATTTTTCAAAGGCTTCACTTTTTTCATTTAGCAAGACAGTCCACATGTATCTCGTATAATCGTCAATAAGTACGAACACATATCTTTTTTGTGCTGGAGTTGATGGTGAGATCGGCCCGCATAGGTCTCCATGAATTAACTCGAGTGCTTTAGAGGCTCGAAATAGTGTAGCTTGTGGGAAAGGTCTTCTAGTTTGCTTCCCATATAGACAAGATACGCAGGTTTCTTTACCAAACTTAATATCAGGTATGCCTGTAACCAGATCTTTCTTAACCATCATCTTCATCGTCTCGGTGTTTACATGTCCTAGACGGGCGTGCCAAGTCGATGATTCAGTTCCTGATGCTATTTGCAGACATTGTACATAGTCGTTTTGTAGGGTGACTTTGTATAGACGATTGCCTGATCGTGTAGTTGAGATCATTAGTCCTCCATTCCGATCAAATAGCATCAGAGTGTTATCCTTCATGCGTACCTCGCATCCAACCTCAGTGGCTTGCCCCAAACTCACTATATTTCTCTTTAGTCCGGGAATATAATAGACATTATTCAGAATTTTCTTCTCTCCACCATTGAAAACAAAGCGAACTGAACCTCTTCCTCTTATGTCGATACGCGAATCATCTCCAAATCTCACTTTACATGTGATGTTCTCATCAAGTTCTTGGAAGAATAGACGGTTTCCACTCATGTGATTACTCGCGCCGTTATCAAGATACCAAATATTTATCGTATCCGAGTCAGCTTCGAAAGTGTGTGGATTCACTTTATTTTCATTGAGATAAACTATCTCATTTACCATTAGCTCATCAGCTTCTTGGGTGTCATCATTCCTTTTCTCGGTGGTCTCTTGTAGCTTGAGCAGTTTATCTGGACATTCAGAGGCGTAGTGACCAAGTTTCTCGCATCGAAAACAGGTAATATGTGAAGCATCTCCATTTAGTCGTTGTTTATAAGCCTCTCTTTGAGCTTGAAAGGAGCTTTGACGGCCACGGCCTCTTCCTCTCCAGGGAAAACGACCGCCCCGTCCCCGGCTTCTTCCTGCACCATAGTTTCCACCGTAGCTGTCTTGCCCTGAATCTGTGTTGGCATACATCAGTTTATCGTCATGTGTTTCATCCTCATCCTCGGTTATTCTCTCTTCATATGCTTTCAATCTTCCAACAATGTCCTCGAAGCTTGTCTTGTTTAAGTCAAGAACTTGCTCAAGCGAAGCAACAATATGGATGTACCTTTTTCTTGGTAAGCTTTTCAAAAACTTCTTCACAAGTTTGGGTTCTTCTATCATCTCACCTAATGAAGCCGATTTTGATGAGATTTCGAGAGTCTTCCTACAAAAGCATCGATTGTGTCTCCCTCTTTCATCTTGATTCTATCAAATTCCGCCATTAGAGTTTGTAGCCTAGCTTCCTTTACTCTATCAGCTCCAACATGTCTCTGTTTTATCGCATCCCACACCGCCTTTGCTGTATCTAAATCTCCGACTTGTAGGATTAGCACCTCCGGTATGGACTGAAACAAAAGGGCGATTGCCATATTGTTTTTTTCTTCATCTTTACTTCCAGGGTCGATTGTTTCCCATACCTTGCTAACCTTAAGTGCTATCTTCATCCTCATGGACCAAACAGTGTAATTTGAGGTAGTTAACATTGAAAATTTGATCGCAGTAGGTCCGGCATCTTTGTTCGCCATATGTTCTTCCTTCACGTCGCTCATGGTTGTTTATATGTAGCTTTTGATCTTAGAAGATTCTTGTTTGGCTCTGATACCAAATATAGAATCACTATCAATCTTAATAAGAAGTCCTTCTCTTATTAATCACTCAAAGCTTGTAAGATTACAAGTCACAACTTTCATAAGTAGTGCAACATCATATGCACTTCCTTATATATCACTCACAATATCCTAAACTCACTAGGAATCACACAATATCTAGTTTCTTATTTCATAACTAACTAGGAAATCAATAACTTTTATTCTAAGTTATCTCAAGCTTAGTTCAACAAACGTTACAGCTTATCAGTACTTATGGGTCATTTTTCATGTACTAATGGGACCAGTCGGGACAATCCACGATCCGTTGAATTAAATCCTTCCATTCAGTATGGATAAGGCTGATCATATAAGCCAACCAGTACTTATGGGTCGATTTTTCATGTCCTGATGGACCAGTCATGGCAGTCCTTTGTCCTTCATGCAGTACATATGGCTGATTGATCAGCCTATCAGTATGTATGGTCATTTTTCATGTACTTATGGGACCAGTCTGGACAGTTCATGGTCTGTTGAGTTAAATCCTTCCATTCAGTACGGATAAGCTGATCATTTCAGACTATCAATACGTATGGTAGATTTTTATGGCCTGATAGACCAGTCTGGACAGTCCCTGGTCCATCCAGGCAGTACGGATGGCTGATTGTATCAGTCATTAGTATGTATGGGTTATTTTTTCATGTACAGGTGGGACCAGTCTGGACAGTCCTTGGTCCATTGAGTTAAATCCTTCCATTCAGAATGGATAAGGCTGATCATATCAGCCTATCAGTACGTGTGGGTCAATTTTTCATGTACAGGTGGGACCCGTCGGGACAGTCCATGGTCCATTGAGTTAAATCCTTCCATTCAGAATGGATAAGGCTGATCATATCAGCCTATCAGTACGTGTGGGTCAATTTTTCATGTACAGGTGGGACCCGTCGGGACAGTCCATGGTCCATTGAGTTAAATCCGTCCATTCAGTACTGATAAGGCTGATCATATCAGCCAATTAGTACGTGTGGGTCAAATTTTCATGGCCTGATGGACCAGTCTGGACAGTCCTTGGTACATCCAGGCAGTACATATGGCTGATCATATAAGCCTATCAGTACATATGGTAGTTTTTCATGTACAGATGGGACCAGTCCGGACATTCCATGGTCTTTTGAGTTAAATCCTTCCATTCAGTATGGTTCAGGCTGATCATATCAGCCTATCTGTACGTATGGGTCGATTTTTCATGGCCTGATGGACAAGTCTGGACAGTCCTTGGTCCATCCAGGCAGTATGGGTGGCTGATTGTATCAGCCTTTTAATACGTATGGGTAATTTTTCATGTACTGATGGGACCAGTCCGTACAGTCCATGGTCTTTTGAGTTAAATCCTTCCATTCAGTACGGTTAAGGCTGATCATATAAGCCTATCATTACGTATGGGTTGATTTTTTCATGGCCTGATAAACCAGTCTGGACATTTTTGGTCCATACAGGAAGTACGGATGGCTGATCGTATTAGCCTATTAGTACGTATGGGTTATTTTTCATGTACTGATGGGACAAGTCTGGACAGTCCGTGGTCCGTTGTGTTAAATCTTTCCTTTCAGTACAAATAAGGTTGATCATATCAGCCTATCAGTACGTATGGGTAGATTTTTCAAGGCCAGATGGACCAGTCTGGACAGTCCTTGGTCGATCCATGCAGTACAGATGGATGATCGTATCAGTCATCAGTACGTATGGGTAATTTTTCATGTACAGTTGGGACCAGTCTAGACAGTCCATGGTCCGTTGAGTTAAGTCCTTCCGTTCAGTACGGATAAGGCTGATCATATCAGCCTATCAGTACGTGTGGGTCGATTTGTCATGGCCTGATGGAGCAGTCTGGACAGTCCTTGGTCCATCCAGGAAGTACAGATGGCTGATCGTATCAGCTTATCAATACGTATGGGTCATTTTTCATGTACTGATGGGACCATTCTGGACAGTCCATGGTCCGTTGAGTTAAATCCTTCCATTGTGTATGGATAAGGCTGATCAAATCAGCCTATCAGTACGTGTGGGTTGATTTTTCATGGGTTGATGGACCAATCTGGACAGTCATTGGTCCATCCAAGAAGTACGGTTGGCTAATCGTATAAGCCTATCAGTACGTATGGGTCATTTTTCATGTACTGATGGGACCAATCTAGACAGTCTATGGTCCGTTGAGTTAAATCTTTCCATTCTGTACAGATCAGGCTGATATGATCTGCCTATCGGTACGTATGGGTAGATTTTTCATGGCTTGATGGACCAGTCTGGACAGTCCTTTGTCCATCCAGGCAGTACGGATGGCTGATCGTATCAGTCATCAGTACTTATGGGTCATTTTTCATGTACAGGTGGGACCAGTCTGGAAAGTCCATGGTCCCTTGAGTTAAGTACTTCCGTTCAGTACAGATAAGGCTGATCATATAAGCCTATCAGTACGTATGGTCATTTTTCATGTACTGATGAACCAGTCTAGACACTCCTTGGTCCGTTGAGTTAAATCCTTCCATTCAGTACGGATAAGGCTGATCATGTCAGCCTATTAGTACGTATGGGTAGATTTTCATGGCCCGATGGACCAGTCTGGACAGTCCTCGGTCCATCCAGGCAGTACGGATAGCTGATCATATCAGTCATTAGTATAGATGGGTCATTTTTCAAGTACAGGTGGGACTAGTCTGGACAGTCTCTGGTACATTGAGTTAAATCCTTCAATTCAGTACGGATAAGGCTGATCATATCAGCTTATCAGTACGTGTGGGAATATTTTTCATGGCCTGATGGACAAGTCTGGACAGTCATTGGTCTCTCCAGGTAGTACGGATGGCTGATTGTATCAGCCTATCAGTACGTATGGGTCACTTTGCATTCACTGATGGGACCAGTCTGAACAGTCCATGGTCTGTTGAGTTAAATACTTCCATTCAGTACGGATAACGCTGACCATATCAGCCTATTTGTACGTATGGGTCGATTTTTCATGGTCTGATGGCCCATTTTGGGATGGACCAGTCTGGACAGTCTTTTGTCCTTCCAGGCAGTATGGATGGCTAATCTTATCAGCCTATCAGTATGTATGGGTCATTTTTCAAGTACTAATGGGACCAGTCCGGACAATCCACGGTCCGTTGAATTAAATCCTTCCATTCAGTATGGATAAGGCTGATCATATAAGCCAATCAGTACTTATGGGTCGATTTTTCATGGCCTGATGGACAAGTCATGGCAGTCCTTGGTCCTTCATGCAGTACATATGGCTGATTGATCAGCCTATCAGTATGTATGGTCATTTTTCATGTACTTATTAGAGCAGTCTGGACAGTCCATGGTCCGTTGAGTTAAATCCTTCCATTCAGTACGGATAAGCTGATCATGTCAGACTATCAATACGTATGGGTAGATTTTTATGGCCTGATGGACATGTCTGGACAGTCCTTGGTCCATCCAGGCAGTACGGATGGCTTATGGTATCAGTCATTATTATGAATGGGTTATTTTTAATGTACAAGTGGGACAAGTCTGGACAGTCCTTGGTCCATTGAGTTAAATCCTTATTTTTCATGGCCTGATGAACTAGTCTGGAAAGTCCTTGGTCCTTCCAGGTTGTATGGATGGCTGATTGTATCTGTAAGACCCGATCCTGGTCCAAAGGACTCAACTAGAACCCGCAGTCGTACTTTGCTTACTTATGTAAATTTTGTTCATTTTAAAGGTTCCATAGTCATCTAAGTCCATTTCCAATCATATGAGGTTCAAGTATACCGATTCCTAAGTCTAATCATATAAGAGAAAGTGTATCTTTATTGATATAAAAACTTGTGATCCAGTACATAGATTCAGTTGCACAATAAGCTATTATAAGTTCAATTGTTTATACTAACTAAACTATCCCACAACCCACACAACCATCCACGGCTCAGGTCTTCATGGTTCCTTGGCCTTGCCACGGTCCTGGTCTGATCCTGTGAACACACCACCACAAGACATATGTATGAGTACAATCCGATAACCTAACATATCAATTCTACTTGCATGGTTCGGTTCTTATATTATCTACTCTACAATCTATTTTCCTTAATTCACAAGGCACGCGGCCTCATCCAGGACGATCCTCAGGACGTCCTGGACCATCGCCCATCACACGGCCTGACTGATTCCATGCGGACCATCCTCTAGTCCACACTAACTTCAATCGGCCATGGTTGGCTTCCCAAACTGCCTTATCTAAATAAACCTCCAAAAACTAAATAAAATTCCTGACAATTCCCTAAAAATCCTGATTAGGAATGATCCACAATCAGAATCCAAAGGATCGGCCTCGATCCTATT
>MU107425.1:34463-45483 GCA_012274485.2 Sinapis alba
TTTTTTATGGCCTGATGGACCAGTCTGGACAATCCTCGGTCCATCCAGGCATTACGGATGGCTGATCGTATTAGCCTATCAGTATGTATGGGTAATTTTTAATGTACTGATGGGACCAGTCCAGACAGTCCATGGTCTTTTAAGTTAAATCCTTCCATTCAGTAAGGATAAGGATGATCATATCAGCCGATCAGTACGTGTGGGTCGATTTTTCATGATCTGATGAACCAGTCTGGACTTTCCTTGGTCCTTCCAGGCAGTACGGAGGGCTGATCGTATCAGCCTATCAATACGTATTGGTCATTTTTCATGCACTGATGGGACAAGTCTAAACAGTCCATCGTCCATTGAGTTAAATACTTCCATTCAGTTCGGATAAGGCTGATCGTATCAGCCTATCAGTACGTATGGGTCAATTTTTCATGGTCTGATGGACCAGGCGGGACAGTCCTTGGTTCTTCCAGGCAGTATGGATGGCTGATCGTATCAGCCTATCAGTACGTATGGGTCATTTTTGATGTACTAATGGGACCAGTCCGGACAATCCATGGTCCGTTAAACTAAATCCTTCCATTCAGTATGGATAAGGCAGATCATATAAGCCAATCAGTACTTATGGGTCGATTTTTCATGGCCTGATGGACCAGCCTAGGCAGTCCTTGGTCCTTCAGGCAGTACATATGGCTGAATGATCAGCCTATCAATTTGTATGGTCATTTTTCATGTTCTGATGGGACCAGTCTGGAAAGTCCATGGTCTGTTGAGTTAAATCCTTCCATTCAGTACGTATAAGGCTGATCATGTCAGCCTATCAGTACTTATGGGTACAATTTCATGTCCTCATGGACCAGTCTGGACAGTCCTTGGTCCATCCAGGCAGTACGGATGGCTTATCATACTAGTCGTCAATACGTATGGGTCATTTTTTCATGTACAGGTGGGACCAGTCTGGACAGTCCTTGGTCCATTGAGTTATCTCCTTCTATTCAGTATGGATACGGCTGATCATATCAGCCTATCAATATGTGTGGGTCGATCTTTCATGGCCTCATGGACCAGTCTGGATAGTCCTTGTACCATCCAGGCAGTACGGATGGCTGATCCTATAAGCCTATAAGTACGTATGGGTAACTTTTCATGTACTGATGGGACCAGTCCGGACAGTCCATGGTCTTTTAAGTTAAATACTTCCTTTAAGTACGGTTAAGGCCAGATGGACCAGTCTGGACAGTCCTTGGTCGATCCATGCAGTACGGATGGATGATCGTATCAGTCATCAGCACGTATGGGTCATTTTTCATGTACAGTTGGGACCAGT
The DNA here is from genome assembly GCA_012274485.2 of Sinapis alba. Lineage (NCBI taxonomy): Eukaryota > Viridiplantae > Streptophyta > Magnoliopsida > Brassicales > Brassicaceae > Sinapis > Sinapis alba. The sequence goes on from MU107425.1 coordinate 35,782, forward strand.
CTAGACAGTCCATGGTCCGTTGAGTTAAGTCCTTCCGTTCAGTACGGATAAGGCTGATCATATCAGCCTATCAGTACGTGTGGGTCGATTTGTCATGGCCTGATGGACCAGTCTGGACAGTCCTTGGTCCTTCCAGGCAGTACGGATGGCTGATCGTATCAGCCTATTAGTACGTATGGGTCATTTTTCATGCACTGATGGGACCAGTCTAAACAGTCCATTGTCTGTTGAGTTAAATACTTCCATTCAGTACGGATATGGCTGATCATATCAGCCTATCAGTATGTATGGGTCAATTTTTCATGGTCTGATGGACCAGTCTGGACAGTCTTTGGTTCTTCCAGGCAGTATGGATGGCTGATCGTATCAGCCTATCAGTACGTATGGGTTATTTTTGATGTCCTAATGGGACCAGTCCGGACAATCCATGGTCCGTTGAACTAAATCCTTCCATTCAGTATGGATAAGGCTGATCATATAAGCCAATCAGTACATATCGGTCGATTTTTCATGGCCTGATGGACCAGTAAGGGCAGTCCTTGGTCCTTCAGGCAGTAAAGATGGCTGATTGTTCAGCCTATCAATACGTATGGTCATTTTTCATGTACTGATGGGACCAGTCTGGACAGTCCATGGTCCGTTGAGTTAAATCCTTCCATTCAGTACATATAAGGCTGATCATGTCACCTATCAGTATGTATGGGTACATTTTCATGGCCTCATGGACCAGTCTGGACAGTCCATGGTCCTTCCAGGCAGTATGGATGGCTGATCGTATTAGCCTATTAGTACGTATGGGTAAATTTCATGTACTGACGGGACCAGTCCGGACAGTCCATGATCTTTTAAGTTAAACCCTTCCATTCAGTACGGTTAAGGCTGATCATATCAGCCTATCAGTACGTATGGGTTGATTTTTCATGGCCTGATGACAGTCCTTGGTCCATCCAGGCAGTACGGATGGGTGATCGTATTAGCCTATCATTACTTATGGGTCATTTTTCATGTACTTATGGGACCAGTCTGGACAGTCCATGGTCCGTTGTGTTAAATCTTTCCATTCAGTACAAAAAAAGCTGATCATATCAGCCTATCAGTACGCCTGGGTAGATTTTTCATGGCCTGATGGACAAGTCTGGACAGTCCTTGGTCCATACAGGCAGTACGGATGGATGATCGTATCAGTCATCAGTACGTATGGGTAATTTTTCATGTACATGTGGGACTAGTCTGGAAAGTCCATGGTCCGTTAAGTTAAGTTCTTCCGTTCAGTACGTATAAGGCTGATTATGTCAGCCTATCAGTAAGTATGGGTAGATTTTCATGGCCTCATGGACCAGCCTGGACAGGCCTTGGTCCATCCAGGCAGTACGGATGGCTGATCATATCAGCCATCAATACGTATGGGTAATTTTTTCATGTACAAGTAGGACCAGTGTAGACAATCTTTGGTCCATTGAGATAACTGCTTCCATTCAGTACGGATAAGGCTGATCATATCAGCCTATCAATACGTGTGAGTCGATTTTTCATGGCCTGATGAACAAGTCTGGACAGTCCTTGGTCCATTCAGGCTGTACAGATGGCTGATCATATCAGCCTATCAATACGTATGGGTAATATTTTATGTACTGATGGGACCAGTCAGGACAGTCCATGGTCTTTTGAGTTAAATCCTTCCATTCAGTATGGTTAATGCTGATCATATCAGCCTATCACTATGTATTGGGTCGATTTTTTATGGCCTGATGGACCAGTCTGGACAATCCTCGGTCAATCCAGGCATTACGGATGGCTGATCGTATTAGCCTATCAGTATGTATGGGTAATTTTTAATGTACTGATGGGACCAGTCCAGACAGTCCATGGTCTTTTAAGTTAAATCCTTCCATTCAGTAAGGATAAGGATGATCATATCAGCCGATCAGTACGTGTGGGTCGATTTTTCATGGCCTGATGAACCAGTCTCGACTGTCCTTGGTCCTTCCAGGCAGTACGGAGGGCTGATCGTATCAGCCTATCAATACGTATTGGTTATTTTTCATGCACTGATGGGACAAGTCTAAACAGTCATCGTCCATTGAGTTAAATACTTCCATTCAGTTCGGATAAGGCTGAACGTATCAGCCTATCAGTACGTATGGGTCATTTTAAATGTACTAATGGGACCAGTCCGGACAATCCATGGTCCGTTGAACTAAATCCTTCCATTTAGTAAGGATAAAGCAGATCATATAAGCCAATCAGTACTTATGGGTCGATTTTTCATGGCCTGATGGACCAGCCTAGGCAGTCCTTGGTCCTTCAGGCAGTACATATGGCTGATTAATCAGCCTATCAATTCGTGTGGTCATTTTTCATGTTCTGATGGGACCAGTCTGGAAAGTCCATGGTCCGTTGAGTTAAGTTCTTCCATTCAGTACGTATAAGGCTTATCATGTCAGTCTATCAGTACGTATGGGAAGATTTTCATGGCCTTATGGACCAGCCTGGACAGTTCTTGGTCCATCCAGGCAGTAGGGATGGCTGATCATATCAGTCATCAATATGTATGGGTCATTTTTTCATGTACAGGTGGGACCAGTCTGGACAGTCCTTGGTCCATTGAGTTAACTCCTTCCATTCAGTACGGATAAGGCTGATCATATCAGCATATCAATACGTGTGGGTCTATTTTTCATGGCCTGATGGACCAGTCTGGACAGTCCTTGGTCCATTCAGGCTGTACAAATGGCTGATCAAATCAGCCTATCAATACGTATGGGTAATTTTTCATGTACTGATGGGACAAGTCAGGACATTCAATACGGTTAAGGCTGATCATATCAGCCTATCAATACGTATTGGGTCGGTTTTTTATGGCCTGATGGACCAGTCTGGACAGTCCTCGGTCCATCCAGCCAGTACGGATGGCTGATCGTATTAGCCTATCAGGACTTATGGGTAATTTTTCGTGTACTGATGGAACCAGTCTGAACAGTCCATGGTCTTTTAAGTTAAATCCTTCCATTTAATACGGTTAAGGCTGATCATATCAACCTATCAGTACGTATGGGTTGATTTTTCATGGCCTGATGAACCAGTCTGGACAGTCCTTGGTCCATCCAGGCAGTACGGATGGCTGATTGTATTAGCCTATCAATACGTATGGTCATTTTTCATATACTGATGGGACCAGTCTGGACAATTCATGGTCTGTTGTGTTAAATCTTTCCATTCAGTACAGATAAGGCTGATCATATCAGCCTATCAGTATGTGTGGGTCGATTTTTCATGGCCTGATGGACCAGTCTGGACTGTCCTTGGTCCTTCCGGGCAGTACGGATGGCTGATCGTATCAGCCTATCAGTACGTATGGGTCATTTTTCATGTACTAATGGGACCAGTTCGGACAATCCATGGTCCGTTGAATTATATCCTTCCATTCAGTATGGATAAGTCTGATCATATAAGCAAATCAGTACTTATAAGTCGTTTTTTCATGGCCTGATGGACCAGTCTTGGCATTCCATGGTCCTTCAGGCAGTATAGATGAATGATTGATCAGCCTATCAGTATGTATGATAATTTTTCATGTACTGATGGGACCAGTCTGGATAGTCCATGGTCCGTTGAGTTAAATCCTTCCATTCAGTACGGATAACGCTGATCATGTCAGCCTATCAGTACGTATGGGTAGATTTTCATGGACTGATGAGCCAGTCTGGATAGTCCTTGTTCCACCCATGCAGTAAGGATGGCTGATCGTATCATACATCAGTACGTATGGGTCACTTTTTCATGTACAAGTGGGACCAGTCTGGACAGTCCTTGGTCCATTGAGTTAAATCCTTCCATTCTGTACAGATAAGGCTGATCATATCAGCCTATTAGTACGTGTGGGTCGATTTTTCATGGCCTGATGGACAAGTCTGGACAAACTTTGATCCATCGAGGCAGTACAGATGGTTGATCATATCAGCCTATCAGTACGTATCGGTAATTTTCATTTACTGATGGGACAAGTCCATACAGTCCATGGTCTTTTGAGTTAAATCCTTCCATTCAGTACGGTTAAGGCTGATCATATAAGACTATCAGTACGTATAGGTCGATTTTTCATGGCCTGATAGACCAGTCTGGAGAGTCCTTGGTCCATCCAGGAAGTAAGGATGGCTGATCGTATCAGCCTATGAGTACGTATGGGTAATTTTTCATGTACTGATGGGACCAGTCCGGACATTCCATGGTCTTTTGAGTCAAATCTTTCCATTCAGTACAGTTAAGGCTGATCATATCAGCTTATCAGTACGTATGGGTTGATTTTTCATAGCCTGATGAACCAGTCTGGACAGTCCTTGGTCCATCCAGGCAGTACGTGTAAGACCCAATCCTGGTCCAAAGGACCCAACTAGGACCCGAAGCCTTACTTTCCTATTCATGTAATTTTTGTTCACATTTAAGGTCCAATATTTGTTTAAGTCATTTTTCAATCATATGAAGTTCAAGCATTTCGATTCCTAAGTCTATTCAGATAAGAGAAATTGTATCTTTATTAATATAAAACTTGTGATCCAATACATAGATTCAGTTGCACAATAGGCTATCATAAGTTCATGTGTTCATACTAACAAAACTATCCCACAACCCACACATCCATCCACGACTCAGGTCTTCATGGTTCCTTGGCCTTGCCACGGTCCTGTTCTGATCCTGAAAGCAACATCATCACAAGACATATGTATGAGTACAATCCAATAACCTAACATACCAATTCTACATTGCATGGTTCGGTTCTCTTATTCTATACACTATATCCTATCCATTCAGTTCACAAGGCACACGGCCACACCCAGGAAATTCCCCAGGACGTCCTGGACCATTATCCAACACGCGTCCTGACTGGTTCCATGTGGACCATTCCTTTGTCCACACCAAACCACAATCGACCATGGCTGGTTCCCAAATCTGACCTATCCAAATCAATTCCCAAAAACTAAATTAACCTCATGAAAATTCCCTAAAATTCCTAACTAAGAATAATCCATAATCAGAATCCAAAGAACCGGCCTCGATCCTATTGATCTCGGCCACAACCGGCCCAATAGGCCATAACTGACCATCCATGAATCAATTAGGTAAAACCTAATAAAACCCATGATAATTCATGATAAATCTCCACTAAGAGGAATCCATGGTCGGAATTCATTGAATCCCACCGGAGCATACAGAACCCGACCAGGACCAGTCCGGCCTAAGGCCAAGGACTATGTTCCTGGACCGGCCAAAGCCTTGGTCCAGTCACACTAGGATGAACACGCCATCCATATAAAGAATATACAAGAAGGGGAGGGAATCAAATAAGTAATTGGGAAGAAATGGGTCTGGAACCACCAAAACCAACCACAGCCACACAGCATCATGCCGCGGCCATGACAGGATGGATCGGTCCATCCCACTCACCTTGGGCGTGCGCTCTGGAGTGCTCAAGCCCTTCTCTAAATCTTTATCCTTGCCTCTTGTTCTCATACTCAATCGATCTCCACTTCACACAAGCCAATTCCTGATCGGAATCCACCACCAATACCAACACGGCCAAGCCTTGATCGATCTCTCTCTTCCTCTCTTTGTTTCTCTCTGTCTCGATTTGGGAAGAGTTTTCCTTAGGGGAAATTGTGGCAATTCTAGACCCTTAGGGTCTGTATTTAAAGGCCAGAACCGACCCCCAACTGCCTGGGCAAACAGGCATGACTTGTTGGCCGAATGGGTGCAACTTGCACCATTCGTACCCTTCGCCCCAACTGCCTCCAACTGCCCCTTCTCTCCCTTATCCTCTTTGATTGCAAGCTCCAGGGTCCTGTCCACTGCTCAGCCAACTTGTCCAAGATCCCAACTGGTCGGACCTCCCTTGGCCACCCAGGCCGGCACCATAACTGCCCCTGACCCGAGGCCCATGACCAAGACCCAAACCCTTCACCCAGCTGAGGTGAGCTGGGTTCTAGCTGCCCCAGCTAAGTGAGCTAGTGGTCCAGCTACCGGAGCTGACTTAATCTAATGGTCCAGCTGCTGTAGCTGACCTAGTCGAGTGTGAGCTGCACCGAACTGTCCCTAATTTGATCTAGCTGAATGAACTAGATCCATGCCTTGTCCAACTGCCTTAGAACTCTTCCAACCTTTCCTCCCGTGCCTTCCTTCGATTCTGGTTAAGTCTCAGCCTACTGAGGCCCTTAACCATCCGTTCCAGCCATGATACGCTTGTCCTTAGGTCATGTTACCTGACTGGTGCGTATCCTCGTACCATGGCTGTGCCCGAAGGCCTTATCCAGATTCAGGGACATGACAAGTCTCCCCCACTTGAGATGGATTCGTCCTCGAATCCGACCCTAAACTTGTCTCCATGGAAAACTGGCCATACCATTCTTGGATGTCCGCTTTCATCCTTGCTTCGGTCTCCCAAGTTACTTGTTCTTGTCCATTGCAATCCCAAACAACTTTGACCATCTGTATGGTCTTCCTCCTCATGGCTTTTTCCATTCTATCCACAATCCGAACCGGCCTTATCTCTAAGGTGAGGTTCGTGCCTAGGTCAGATAGAACCTCTGGGACAACTATGTCTTGATCTGATAGACATTTCCTCAGCTGCGAGACATGGAACACATTGTGGAATGCATCCATTGGGGTTGGTAGGTTCAACTTGTAAGCTACAGCACCAACCCTCTCTATGATCCGGAATGGACCCAAGTACCTTGGATCCAGATTCCTCCGCCAGATACCCTCTTCCTACCCTTAAAAGTAATCATCTTCAAGTATACCATGTCGCCTACCCCAAACTCCACATGATTTCTCCTTCTATCCGCATAGGACTTGTGGCGGTCCTGTGCCTCTTTCATCTTGTCCCTTATGAACTTGATCTTCTCAGTGGTCTCCTCCACAATCTCGGGCCCTATCATGCTGCGCTCCCCCACTTGGGTCCAGCATAACGGTGTTCTGCAAAGTCGCCCATACAAGGCCTCATAGGGTGACATCCCTACACTGGGGCGGTAGCTATTGTTATAGGCAAACTCCACCAGGGGCAGATGTCTCTCCTAAGAATCTCCCCAATCCAAGACACACACCCTAAGCATGTCCTCTAATGTCTGGATGGTTCTTTCGGACTGACCATCTGTTTGTGGATGGTAAGATGTACTCATGTTCACTCTTGTTCCCAAGGCTTTTTGGAAAGCCTTCCAGAAATAAGAAGCAAACCGAGGATCTCTATCTGAAACAATGCTAGCCGGCACTCCATGCAGACGTACTATCTCATCCATATAAACCCTTACCAAGGGTTCCACACCATCAGTCTTCTTGATTGGTATGAAATGAGCTGACTTGGTTAAACGATCCACCACCACCCAGACTGCATCCTTCCTGTTTCTGGTCGTGGGAAAACAAGACACAAAATCCATGGTGATATGGTCCCACTTCCATTCTGGAATGGGTAGGTTCTGAAGTAACCCACTGGGTACTTCGTTCTCAGCCTTGACAAGTTGACAAGTAGGGCACTTAGCCACCTATTCGGCCACATCAGTCTTCATTCGGACCCAATGGTAATACCTCTTGATGTTCTTGTACATCTTGTTCAAGCCAGGATGCACAGAGAACTTAGACTTATGAGACTGACCCATAATCTCCTCCTTAAGTGCTCTCACATTTGGAACACTGATCCTACCATGGACCAATATGGTTCCATCCTGTGCCACCTGGTACTCTGTCTTATCATTCTGAGCAACCTTCTAAAGGTTCTCATCCAAGCCTTGTGCTTGCCTAATCCTGGTTAGCAAATCGGCCTGGTTCACTGCCTCTAAACCCAATGGTTCGTCCTTGCTTACCAAAGTGTTCAAATGTAATGACCGGACCATACCTTCCAGTACATCCGCCTCCTTCTCGGCTGACACTTCAGCCCTTCTTCTACTCAGGGCATCAGCCACTAGATTTGCCTTACCAGGATCATAATTGGCCACAAACTCCATCCATCTTCTTTGTCTCAAATTGAACTCGGGCTGAGTGAATATATATTTGAGACTCTTGTGGTCGGTTAGGATCTGAACCTTGGCCCCATACAGATAGGATCGCCATATCTTCAGAGCAAACACTACTGCAGCCATTTCCAGGTCGTGGGTTGGGTAGTTACCCTCATGCTTCTTCAATTGCCTAGATGCGTAGGCAATGACCTTACCGTGTTGAGTCAATACACATCCCAATCCAGTGATGGAGGCATCAGTGTATACCATCTACGGTTGATCAGCCTCTGGCAGAACCAGGATAGGTGCATTTATCAACATCTCCTTCAAGGCAGAGAAGCACTTCTCACACTAATCCGACCATACAAATTCACATCCTTACCGGTTAGTTGTGTCATGGGTTGAGCCAAACTGGCAAACCCTTTGACAAACTTCCGGTAATATCCGGCCAGGCCTAGGAAACTCCTAACCTCTGTGGCAGTCTTAGGCCGTGGCCATCTTTGTATGGCCCTAATCTTCTCGGGATCAACTGAGACTCCCTGCTCCGACACAATGTATCCAAGGAAACCAACACTCCTTTGCCAATAACTACACTTGCTCAGTTTGGCAAAGAGTTGTTGTTCCCTCAACCGTCCCAACACAGCCCGTAGATGCTTCTCATGGTCTTCCTTATTCTTGGAGTTTACTAATATATCATCTATGAAGATGATTACAAATTCATCCACGAAGTCACGGAAGATACCATTCATCATCTTCATGAATGCTGCTGGTGCATTGGTCAATCCGAATAGCATGACCAGAAACTCATAGTAGCCGTACCTAGTTCGGAATGCTGTCTTTCTAATGTCATTTGGTTCAGTAGGGATCTGGTGATACCCCGAAGCCAAATCAATCTTAGAAAACCAATGTGCACCCCTGAGCTGATCCAACAGCTCATCATTCCGAGGTAATGGGTACTTGTTCTTCACGGTGACCCGGTTCAACCCTTGGTAGTAAATACACAACCTGAAGCTACCATCCTTCTTTTTCACAAAAAGAACTGGTGCTCCCCATGGCGACACACTAGGTCGTATAAAACCTTTGTCCAGCAACTCTTCAAGTTGCTTCTTAAGCTCGGCCATCTCGGCAGGAGCCATTCTATAGGGAATTTTGGATAGTGGGACCGTCCCTGGTTCCAATTCTATTATGAATGGGTCTGATCTATCAGGGGGAATGCCCTGCAGGGACCCAAACACATCATGGAACTCGCGAACCAGCGGTATTCCCTCTGGATCACCACCCCCTACGAACTCCTTAGTGGCGATTGTTGCCAAATAAGGCTCACAACCCTTCCTCAGCATCCTATCCACATGGATCGCTGACACCACCAAGCATCCAGAGGCCGGACGTATACCTTGGAACCTGATCGGAGACCCACACCCACTCTCAAACAGCACACGCCCCCGGTGACAGACAAGAGTGGCCCGATTCTTTCCAAGCCAGTCCATACCTAGTATCACCTCGTGATTTTTTAGTTGGACGACCACAAGATCCACAGGCATGACCCTGTCTTGGATCACCACTGGGACGTCCTGAATCACCCCTAAGAACTCATAACCTGCCGACCGGCCGCGTTCACTACCCCAGGACAATCCCCCTTTCCCAACTGGAACAACCCCTTTCCGAGCATCCCTGGACTCACAAAGCTATATGTAGCTCTAGTATCGAAAAGTACGTGTGTTAC
>MU107426.1:14944-25136 GCA_012274485.2 Sinapis alba
GTTGTAGAAGATTGGACGCGTAGGCCACCGGAGTAGAATTGCAGTGCATTGGGCTACGGTTTGATTCTTAAAAGGTTTAGGTTTCCATTACGTTTTATTGGATTTGGGATCCCGAAAATATTTCAAATGTTCTTAAAGTAATTTGATTTAAATCTTACAAATTAACGGGTCCAAGACGATATTGGTTTAGTCCAAACCAACACAACGTTAGGTCATGGTATGGGTTGAAAAGCCTTAGGCCTCGATCTAACAGAACCGTTAAGTCTGGGTATGGGTTGCAAAGCCTTTAGCCTCGTATTTAGCGGGACGTGTTAGTGGATGAACTAGTCTAGGTTGCAGAATAATTGTGGTACTCTGACCGGATCGTCCCTAGCTCGTCATGTAGCTCTTCCGAACCTTGGTAGAACATTGGTTTGTCGGTCATGTTCTTGTTTGATTATTGGCTGATGGGTCGACCTATGCCTAAAACGGGTCGGGGTTGTTACAAACATGATCGGCCAACCAATGATACCGCATAGCTTTAATATCCACTGCCCTTCACAAGCAATCCTTCAAACAACATAACAGCCAACATCGGGTCTATACTAACCAAAGAGACACCAAGACTAATTTGGTACCTAACCCGAAATTAGACCTTGATGTTAGAAACCTGCAAGTAAATCAACCAATCCACAAACACAAACACCATAATAATATTTTAACTAACTATGACCCAATATAACTTGTAACACTGTATATCGGTGTTACCACTTACTCTAGGGTTCCATAACCTTACTACACTCTAACACAACACACACTCTAACCTGGGCCCTGGTGACTTCGTGTTCCTCCTCTCTATCGGCAACATCCTAACTCCCTACCACAAACTTTCAACCGACCGTGGCCCACAGTCCATCGGGTCACCGCGCGACAGCCCACACTCCTTCGGGTCACTGCCACATTACACCAACGTGTAATACTCAGCCATAAGCCATGACCTCGTCCCTCTGAGTCTTCTCGATCCAGCGAATAAGGGCTTTCCTTGAACCTGCTGGGTACAAGGATGAGGAAACACTAATCACCCTTAAACAAGCTTAGTATGGGCAGGTTACGCACATACTGTCAGCAACACACACGACACAATTTCCTAACAACATTTAAGAATCTACGACACTAACTACTAGTACGAGTAGTCCAGCCTATATGGCTTAGGACCACTAATACTACCATCTAATAAACTAAACAACAATATAATAATAACTCAACCAGCTAGTCACTCCCTTACCAAGAGCTAACTAACCTCAATCAACAAGATTAATTAAACAAGCAAGCATTTAACTAACCTGTACTCAATCATATCAACAAGCAATAATAGAAAACATGATGCATCCTAATCCTACACTACAAGAAAAATGTGTTTTAATAGCAGACGGGAATAGCGTTTTTTACGATTGTGCTATGGTAGTTATACCCGTGTTTTAAAGATAGTGTTTGTATATTTCAAAACGTTATGTTAGAGTTTCGAGTTTGAAAAATCATAATTAAAAAGTATGGTTTGAATGTGGGCTTAATTAATTATAGCAAAAAGTAAATAAAAGTGTTATTGTTGAGTTACGCGGTAATACACAACACTTAGTAATATTTTGGCTCCTAAAACTTATTAGACTCCAAAATTAAACCCAAATTATTAGGGTTTCTTTCTCGATGTTCTTTCCTCTCTATCGTATTACTTTGCCTCCATTTTGCTCGATAGACTTGTCCTCAATCTCTTTCACTCCCAATTTCTCTCTCAATTTCTCAGCTCCAACGATACTCAGCCTGGATGCACTTTGATTGAAATACCCTCGGATTCAAATCCATTCTGAATCCATCGAAGGTGAACTCGGGTTTCATATCTTTTCTATCTCGTCCGAATGAAAATCGATTTATCTCTTCTCTACTACTGATTTAGGGTTATTGCATGTTTAATTGAATCGGTTTTGTATACTCGTTTGCAGGAAGCTTTATTTTCCGAGAGCTTTGGCTTAAGGTACTTGTTCTTTTTAATATCTGGGTTTCTCTTTTACTTGTTCATTTCTGTAAAATCTTGTGTCTGATTTCACTGTACTTAATAACGTTGTCTTCTTTTGTAGGAGACTCTAATTAAATTTAATTCGTAGAGATTTTTTTAGGTGAGAAATCCCGTTCTGTTTTGCTGTTAATTCTCGTGCTGTTTTGTTGTTATGGCTTGATAAAGTGAGTGTCTTGTATGTTCATTTCCTCGGAGCTGTATCATGGATAAATCTTGGGTCTGGTTACCAAGGTATTAACTTCACTTTGTTCTTTTATAAATTTTTGTCTGAGTTTTAGTTCTCACTTGTTTTAACCATACAGGAATAACCTTGAGTATGAGAAAGGAGCTAGTGAGTTTGTGTCTTCTTCATCAAAATGTTTAGGTGATCCAGCTGAAATGTTCTGCCCTTGTGTTGATTGTCGCAATGTCTGCCACCAATCTAGTGAGAAAGTTTTCGAGCATCTGGTGATTAGAGGAATGGATCAGAAGTACAAGAGTAGCAAGTTTTGGACTAAACACGGGGAGACAAGACCTGATAAGTTTTGGACTAAACACGGGGAGGCTTACGACTTGTTCAGAACAACCTTCAAGGCAAGTGAAGGCAACGAAGAAAATGCACATGAGAATGCTGGAGTGTTTGAGGGCACTGATACGGCAGAAGAAGCTGAGTTCAGAAACAAGTTAGAGGATGCAGAAACTCCGTTGTACCCGAACTGTCTGAAATTTACGAAGGTTGCTGCAATCATGGGACTTTACAGGATAAAGTTCAAGAGTGGGATGTCTGAGAACTATTTTGATCAGCTATTGTCCTTAGTTCATGATCTGCTTCCCAGTGAAAATGTTCTACCTAAGTCTACAGATGAGATGAAGAAGTTTCTGAAACAGTTTGGTTTTGGGTTTGATGTCATCCATGCCTGCAAGAATGACTGCATTCTGTATAGAAAAGAGTTTGAGGATGCAGTCAGCTGTCCAAGATGTAGTGAATCAAGATGGGAGAAGGACAAGCAGACTGGTGAGGAGAAGAAAGGGATTTCTGCTAAGGTGCTTAGGTATTTTCCGATAAAAGACAGGTTCAAGAGAATGTTTAGATCAAAGCGTTTGGCAGAGGACTTGTGTTGGCACTCCACTAATGCTTCTGAAGATGGAACTATGCGACATCCAGTAGATTCATTGACTTGGGTTCAGATAAACAACAAATGGCCGGAGTTCGCTGCTGAAGCAAGAAACCTAAGACTAGGTATTTCAACAGATGCCATGAATCCGTTCTCTATCCAGAACACGAATCATAGCACATGGCCTGTTTTATTAGTCAACTACAATATGGCTCCAACACAGTGTATGAGGTCCGAGAACATCATGTTGACAATGTTGATACCTGGTCCAACCGCACCTAGCAACAACATTGATGTATATCTACAGCCATTGATAGAGGACTTGAAGGATTTGTGGACAGAAGGTATGGAAGTTTATGATTCGTTTAAGAAGGAGAGCTTTACACTTAGAGCTATGTTGTTATGGAGTATCACCGATTATCCTGATTTAGGGACATTAGCTGGGTGTAAAGTGAAAGGAAAGCAAGCGTGTAATGTCTGTGGGAAGGGTACACCTCATAGGTGGCTAAAGTTTAGTCGCAAACATGTTTACATGGAGAACAGGAAGCGGCTCATGCCTAGTCATCCTTATAGAAGAAGGAAAGGATGGTTTGACAATACAGTGGAGGTTGGTACTGCAAAGAGGATTCAGAGCGGTGCAGATATCTTTCACAGTCTTAAGGACTTTAAAAACGATTTTGGGAAACCTTTACCTAAGAAGAGTAAGCGCAAAAGGATAGAAGGAGGTGAAGATGATGTTGTTTCAGCTGACGAGTGTGAGGAAGATAATGATATGTGGCGGTGGAAGAAAAAATCTATTTTCTTTGACTTGCCTTATTGGAAGGTATGTTTTATCTTACAAGTTACCAATACTGTATTAGATTTCCGCAGATGTTAATATTATGTTCTGATAAATTGCAGGATATGCCTGTGAGGCATAACATCGACGCCATGCACGTCGAGAAGAATGTGTCTGATGCGCTGTTGTCTATTTTGATGCATAGTGCCAAATCTAAGGATGGCCTGAAAGCAAGAAAGGATTTAGAAGAGATGGGTATTAGAAGCCACTTACATACACAAGCAAGGGAGAAGAGAACTTACTTGCCTCCAGCTGCGTATTGGCTTTCTAAGGAAGAGAAAAGAAAATTCTGCCGAAGGTTATCCAACTTCAGAGGCCCTGATGGATATTGTGCCAATATAGCCAACTGTGTCTCACTGGATCCTCCTTCTATTGGCGGCATGAAGTCGCATGATTATCATGTTCTTATGCAGAATCTGTTTCCAGTAGCGTTGAGAGGTTTACTTCCAAAAGGACCTCGGATTGCAGTGACTCGCATATGCAATTTCTTCAACAGACTCTGCCAACGCATTCTAGATCCAGAGAAGCTACTTGTACTAGAATCAGAGATTGTGGAGACAATGTGCCAGCTAGAGAGATTCTTTCCACCTGCATTATTTGATATTATGTTTCACCTTCCACTGCATCTGGCAAGAGAAGCACGCATGGGTGGCCCTGTTCACTTCAGGTGGATGTATCCATTCGAGAGGTAATGTTGTTGTTTTCACTTTCGGCTTCCAAGTAAAAAATAGTATTTATGTCAATATTTTTGTATATTGTTTTGTAGGTATATGAAGACACTTAAGGCTTATGTCAAGAATTTTGCAAGACCTGAAGCTTGTATGGCCGAGGGATATCTTGCTGGTGAATGCCTTGCATTTTGTATGGAGTTCTTGCAAAAACCAGTTCCAGTCGAAGAAGCAATTACAAGAAATGAAGATGTAGAGGCAACTCAAAATGTACTAGAAGGGCGTCCACTGCAAAAAGCTACTGAAATCACACTTACTGATAAGGAGAGAGATATAGCTCATCGGTATATCCTCATGAATACTGCAGTCATCGATCCTTATGTTCAGTAAGTGACTATCAACCTTAATTTTTTGAATTGCTTCTTCATTTAGTTACTGAAGTAATGAATTTTGCAGGATGCACTTAGAAGAACTGCAAGCTACTAATGCAAAATGCGCAAGAAATGGAACGATATTATGGAAGTGCCATACAGATAGTTTTTCAAACTGGATAAAAGAGAAGGTATGATTTACTTATGATTGTCACATAATTTACGTTTACATAATCATGATATTGATATCTGATTATATAATGTTAGATTCCAAATAACTCAAAGGACCATTCACAAAGGCTCAGATGGCTTGCTTTTGGACCTAGAAATGTTGCACACACGTACAAGGGATTTATAGTTAATGGACATCGTTACCAGACGGAAGATGTAAAGCGAAAGACTCAGAACAGTGGGGTTACAAATGAAGCATTCTCCATGTGCAGAGCTAGTGCCAAAGATGCGAACCAAGAAGCAGACATGGTAGCATACTATGGAGTCATAAAGGAGATCATATTGCTTGACTACCACATGTTTCAGGTGCCTCTGTTTAAGTGTAGTTGGGCTCATAAAGGGAGAGGAGTAAAAGAGGAAGACGGTTTCACACTGGTGAATCTTCATATGAACCAGTCATCATTTGTGAATGATCCTTACATTCTTCCTTCTCAAGCTAAACAAGTTTTCTACTCTAGAGAGGATGACAGCTCACCTTGGTATGTTGTTATGAGAGCACCACCGAGAGGATACCATGAGTTAGAGACTGAAGAGGAAATTTGTTCTGCAACCGTAACAGTTCAGCATGAAGAAGATGTTGGAGATCAAGCATCTGATGATGAGAGTTTTTGTGTTAGGAATGATTGTGAGGGTGTTCTTATATATGAGTAATGATAAGTTTGTTTTGTTTCAGGTAAGCTGGTAAAATGAATTCCAAAGCTGTTACTGATAAGGCGCGTCGGAGTAAGCGCCAAGCTGGCCTTGATGTTAGTCCGCGAGTATCTTTAACTATGAAGAAACCCAAGAAGAATGGTCCAAAGGTGAATGTAGAATTACAGTCACAGCCTGAAGAAATGGACCAAGTCGAACATACCGGTTCTGAAGAAGTTGAACAAGAAGCAGAACCCGTAGATGGGGAACAAGACCCATATCCTGAAGACTTTGACCAACTTCCGGAAGAAGAAGAAGATATAGATGATGACACTCAACCACCCGAAGAAGAAGAAGGCATTCCTCCTTCAATAAACGGAGTCAACACTCCATATGAGACACAGACTCAACAATCAGATAACCAAGTGAAGAAGACAAGAGGTCCAACGAAAATGCGCAGTGGCAAAACATATACAGGACAAGGTAGAGGTGGAGTTTAATGCTCTAGGAGAGCATGTTGGTCGTGGATCAGTGACACTGTCCTCCTTCCTTGGTCCTCTTGTCAGAGAGCATGTGTCTGTACTGTTAGATGACTGGAGACATCTAGAAGAGAAAACGAAAGATGCTTTGTGGGAGGAAATTCAGGTGATTTTGTGAACGCTTTCTTACAGTGTGATAAATAAATATGCATTGACTTTTAATATGTGTTGCAGGGAAGATTCAACTTGACAGAAGAATGGCAGAAGGATGTAGTCTTCAAGCAGATGGGTTGTTTGTGGAGGGCCTCTAAATCTAGACTTTCTTCCCTAGTTAGAGCTACAAAAAACAAGGCTCAACTACAGAAAATTAAACCCAGCAACATACAATCTGCTACAGCTTGGAACAATTGGGTGAAAGGAAGATGTACTACAAATTTTCAGGTAATATCTACTGTGTCTTACGTAGGATCAATTTGGTTATGTAAGTAGGATTAATTTGAAATTATTCTTGGTTATCGGTAGGAACAAAGTGATAAATACAGGGAACTCAGAAAGGGTCAAATTCCTCATACCACTAGCCGTAAAGGCATGACTCGGCTTGCAAATGAGATGGTATGTTTTTCATATTGAAACGTAAGATAAGTGTTAATTATAAAAACAAAAATGTTGACAACATTTTTATTTAACTTGTAGAGAAAAAACACTTCAGATCCTAAGCAAGTAACTAGAACTAAGGTTTGGTAGCTGGTCATACGCATTCTGATGGAAGACCCCTGCGTGAAGAATTTGCAGATACTATAGTAAGCTTAATTGTAATCATATTATGATGCCTTTTAAAGTTCGTTTTACATATATTTTTGAATTTATTGTTGCAGGAGAAGATAAAGAGAATTGACAGTGAAATGGAATCAAGTTCATCAGATAATATTGGTGAGGATGCTGTCTCTCAGGTTCTAGGAAAAGATAAACCAGGAAGAGTTAGGGGGATGGGCCGAGGGGTTACTGCCACCAAGTTGGCATTCTTACATGCTAGAGAATCACATGTCCAGAAGCTTGAAGCTACTCAAGCAGAGCTAATCAACAAGGTTGAAGATTTGCAAAATGTGGTTAAGGACTTAGCCGGTAAAAAGGTAACTCCCTTATTGTTGTTGATTAATTATTTTATCTTGTGTGGTCTTTAAGATTTTAAAAGATTTTTTTGCTTCTTGGTTAGCAAAAAACCGGATATGATTCTACTTCTGAGTTAAGCGATGTGAGCAAGGGAGGAATAAGGGGCCAGATACTGGATTGGGTTTCGAGTGATGATTTGGTTGTTGCTGAAGGAGAATTATACTCTACTGAACCCACATATAAGATTGGTCGAATTCCACTGGGTCCTAATGCGTCTGCTGTTGTAGTGAAGTCTGTTTCAGTCGTAACAGCGCCTATATGGAGACCAACTACAACTTGTGTATCGATTAGTCAGGCTGTTGGAGTCAAAATTGAATGGCCATCTGAGAAGCTCATCTTAGACGAAGCTATTGACTTATCAAAAAATAGTAACACCGACGGATCAGAGGTAAATATAATCTGTTTTTTGTTGTTTGTTAATCACTTTATATACGAATGAAAATTGTGTATATTATGCATGATTCAGGCTATAGCTGCATCTTTAGAAAAAGTTCAAATATTTGATTACTGGAAAATAGAAGATGAGTTGATCGCTGAGGGTGTATTGTTGACAACTGAACCAACTGAAATGGTCAACCAAATTCCCTTGGGACCGAACGCTGCAGTTCTTAGAGTCGAACTGGTTTTTAAACCTGATGCATTTATCTAGAGACCAACACCTGAAATGATAAAGATGGGTGATGCATTACATGGGACAATTGCTTGGCCTCTAGATAAGGTAAGACTACCTCATAGTGTAATGTCTTCACCTGCTGAAGCAAACAAGAAATCCAACCAGGTTAGTTTGTCAAATCTGAGAATTGGTTTACATAGTGTAATGTCTTCAATTTGTTAGGTTGCCGGTGATGATATTGTGATGAATGTGTTTGTCTTTTAATGTTTTAGAGTGGTAGTCACAGCACTGGTAGCAGCAACAAAGGTGGTAAACAGAAGTGCGCTCTCTTGGACTGTTATGACTCAGGACAGAGGGTTGCTTTAGGACGTGTGTTCTCAACTGATCCAGCAGAGAAGGTGCATTTCGTCCCTATAGGTCCGAATGCTTCGAAGGTCTAGGTAGAGGTTTCCGAGTTCGATGGGGCACGAGTGTGGAGGCCAAACTCTGAAATCGAAGACGTAGGTGATGCAGTAGGAAGCACTGTGGCTTGGCCAAATGATAAGATTGTTTATATCTAAGACCCTTCTTTAGCTTTTATGTGAACATCTAATGTTTGTAGTCTGAAAACTTATGTAGAATTAATGTTTGTGGAATCTTTGAAGTTTAAATGAAATTTATGTTCTTTTTCAAAATTCTTAATTCGAGTATATATAAATTAAAAATATATTTATATATATATGAAAATGTAAAAATTAAAAATATATAAAAATAAAAATATAATATATAGCACTTTTGTAACTGCTATAGTAGTATTAACCATAACAAACGGAAACTTGCGTTTAATAAAAACAGTAATATAATATATAAAGCATCTATGTAACTGCTATAATAGATTTAACTATAACAGCAGGAAAACGCTGTTAAAAAAACAGTAATAGCATTAATGACATTAAAACATATTTAATTGCAGACATAACACCACTATCGTATTGGACGAAAAGATAGCACCGCTAAATTCGCTATGTAATGAGCTTTACCTACTATGACGGGCGATGATACAGCGCTTCAAAAACCGCTATAGTATCGTTATATAACGTTTTCCGTCCGCTAATAAAACGCATTTTTCTTGTAGTGCTAGTCAGGTTATTAACTCAGTCTTAATTCCATTTTATCTCAGGTTAACCCTTGGTAAACTGAGTCCGGTTCAATAAAATAACCCTAAGGACTCTACCATGAAATAGTGTGAGAATACTACTCTATATGCAACTCGATCAATCCTAACTTCCAAGTGGAATTCAAGCATAACCAGAAAACTATCCTAAATTCCAAGTGGATTTCAAACAAAACCAACTCACAGTGTTCTATGCCGATAAGCAGCTGGTTGATCGGAGAGGACTTGGCCAAAACCCAATGGTCGACTTGAGTGGACTGGACTAGACTGATCTTGACTTGGACAGAACTTCCCCTTAAACTGGTATGGACAGAACTCAACTCGAGCAGAACTTTCTCTAGCTTTTGGATGATTCTCGGACATCTCGGAAGAGCTTCAGAACTTCGACTGATCTGAACCCATAGAATTGAACTAACCTTGGACAGCACCTCCACTTGATCATAAAATAATATGAGAGGATTGGTCGGATTGATTTGAGCAGAGCTTCCGCATAACGATCGCAGAAATTCTTCGATTGGACAAAACACGACTTCTCGGTGAAATATCGGTCTTCAAAACTCGTCAACACTCTAAATCGACAACTTTATTTCTCTCTCTCTCTCTCTAGCCACGTTTTTTGGAGTGTCTTTAGTGTGTGATGGATGTCTGAAAAATGAAGGGGTGCATGTGTATATATAGTAATCGCTGGCCAGTAAAGAGAGGCCACACGATCGCCTGTGTGTCAGCCCCATGCGCGGCGAGCTAGATCAAGCTAGGGACAGTTCGGTACAGATCACACTAGCCTAGGTAAGATCAAGTAGCTGTACCACTATCTAACTTAGCTGGGGCAGCTAGCAACCAGCTCACCTCAGCTGGGTGAAGGGTTCAGGTCTTAGTCGAGGGTCTCGGGTCATGG
>MU107427.1:0-52292 GCA_012274485.2 Sinapis alba
AAAGCTAAAGTGTTTCCTATGAAACATAAGGAATGTGCTTGCTAAGCCTAGTTGTGATTCTCTGTGTCTCTTTATTTGTATCTTCTCTTGTAAACAAGTGCTTTTCATTCATGTATCTCTATCCTTTTTTCGCAATATAATTTTTGTTCAGATTAGTTTTTCTTTATGAGAAAGTTCATGTGGTAACTTTTCCCCCAAGTTATAAGTATTTCTTTATTGTCTTTATGTATTAACTTTTGATTCATCAAAGTTGAACTGAGAGTTGCAGCACACAGACAAGATGAAATGACAATGAACATAATAGTTTGTTATTCTTATTCATCGTCATCAATGTGTAACAGTTTTCATATATACATGATTAAGCCAAACGAAAATTAACCAAGAATCAAACCAACCAGTAATCCTAACTCTATAACTGTTTATGTTTTATAAGGCTTCCGTTCAGATTTGGTTTATTTAACCAAGATTATTTTTAGGTATGTAAAGAACTTACGTTTTCGGTTTGTTTTTCTTCTTCTTGTGTTCATTTCATTTGTGTTGGATTCGGTATTTTTGATATTAGAAAGTATTAAGCTATGATAGCTAAATTAATTGTTATTATTGGATTTATGAGGATTGAACATTCTGAATTGGTATTTAGATATATGACATGTTTTGCAAGTACACATAATTCAAAATATACCATCAGGCCTGGCATGACCGGTTCATAGTCCATCCTATACGTAGAAAACAATTGTTAAAAACAGACTCAACTGAAATTTTGGTATAAAAACACGGTTAGTGTAACAACGAAGAATTATAACAAGAGAAAACTCAAACATTCATTATGTAACTAGGATTCATAGCCCCCACGCAAGCGCGGGGTCCGAAATATTAATGTTCCGCTATATAATTTTTTTTTTTTAGAAACGTCGCATAGATTATGTATTTATAAATCCATACGGAACAGATGGAGAACCAAATGAAACGTGAATTAAAAACATAACTGGGTTAAATGGATAAAAACCAGATATATTTGTTATTTAGTTTGAAAAATAAATGTAATAAATTATTTTGGTTTTATAATTATTTCAAACCAAAACAGATATATATATTCAAATTGTAGTGAGTTTATTTTTTTATCATGCCAAATTACTATTGAGGATAAAATAGTAACTTAATGTTTGAGTTTAGAAAATTATTAAAAGTTTTGATTACAACATGGTGTGTGTACTTATTTTTTATAATTATTTATACTGAAAATAATAGATAAAGTTAATTATATATAAAAAACTAGGGAAGATGATTAGTAAAAATTTGTTTCGATCTAAATTATGTTTAATTATTTAATTAAATTTGTTTTTTGGTTGAATCTAAATATAGTAATTTAACTGAATTTAGGTGAACATGAAGTTGATTTAATTGAATATAGTTGGTTTTGAATAGTTTTCTAATAAATCAAATGTAATTAGTCCCGTAAATGACAAACCTACCTTCCAAACTAATAATTTCAAACAGATAGAAAGTTATAAATTTGTCATCAACTATCATGGAGGTATTAGAAAGTTCGATTTGTTAAACAATTCGAACTTAATTAATATATTTTTATCACCTCTCTAATTGAAGTAGCGGATCCAACCCAGTATTTAACTGGGATCATATATATACAATTAAAAAAAAATGAAAAGGTGTCAAAGGGGAATTGATCTCTGCTTTTTTAGGGTGTCAATGGGAAGAGAGCAAAAATTTTTGCTAGAAATTCTTTAGCGAAACCTACACAATTTAACTTATTTGATCATTTTAAGGGTGTCATGTGACCCCCCTAAAGGTTTAGTCGATTTACCTCTGCTGCAAAGTATTATGATTCCTCATAATCACTTGTCTAATTAAGTCAAGAACTTGTTACAACTGCAGTATGTGTTGGTTAGTGTAAGTTAGAGTGACTTTTTGGGGGTGTGATATTGAGATATATTTGTGGTGATTGTTATTTGTATGTTTCTTTTATTGTTTTTCTAATTGATAGCGATTAGCCTCTATATCTCTCTCAAAGTTTTGGTGAGACCCTAAATATACCATTGCAAGGTACGTTTTCGTAGAATGGATCAAGTGGACTTATTAAATGAATTGTAAATAAGATCCATTGAAAAATACGGGATTTACAAACAATACCGACCCTGAGGGGAAACATGGAAGTTAAAGCTGAGAATTTGAATCATTACTTGTTGGTCCCGCATTAATCCAACACGGAACGGATGCGGATTGATCGATTCAAAATTTTTGATATACAGGTGCATTTACGGGTTGAATCGATTTTGAGCAGAACGGGTGCGAGTCGGAAAAAATTGAGTCGCATATACCCATCAAACCGTAAAAACTGTAAAGCGTGAAATACATTGTAAAAGCATATAAAATTATTATTTTAATTTTAAATATTACTTTAATTATTTTTATAAAATATTTAATATATAATAAAATAATTATTTTATTAAATTTAATATTATATGCGTGTCTTGCGGCTTATCCGTAAGTTTAGTGGGGCGGGTGCATATTTAAGACTTTTTGTTAGTGGATTAGGCGAGTCAGAATTTTGAACAAAAAAGAATAATCGATCTGCGGGTTGGCGAGTCAAGATTGACCCGCAATCCCAACTATAATGGATGCATGTGTTTCCGGTCTCGTAAAGAATAAATAAAACTTCGACCGTCCATTTTACAAAATCTCTTGTAACTCAGTTGGTTATGTCAATCAAATAAGCACTGAGAGGTGCATGGTTCGACTCTTAAATCATGCAAATAATTATTTTTACAAAAAAATATTGTGTGGGACCCATCATATGCTGACGTGGCAGCCTCAGGAGAGAGCACAACTCTCTCATTATATAATAGATTTGCGAGACTTCAACACACTACATTTGGCAGCAATAATGCAATGGGCTGGACGATGGACAATTTGTGCTGAGGGCTGAAGGCCTAAAGTTTCTCTATAATCAGGTTTGTTAAAGTTTTTAAAATAATATTTTGGACCATCAAAATCTAATCTCATTAATAAATAAATTCACGAAAATTAGTGAAATGTTTTTAGAGTATATTTTTAGAAAAAAGTCCTTAACATTAAAATAATAATAGCTTGGAAAAGAAAGAAAGAAAGAAAGAAAAGAACATTTATTTCTTAAGAATCTTTGCAATAGCGATGAAAATATCATTTATATGATTAAATGTATATCTCAGTAATTAGTAGCATACAAAATAAGAAGAAATATTGACTAAGATTTTATAATTTTACAATTTTAAAAAATTTTACTTGATATTTTCAAAATAGGTTATTATTGCTATAATAATTGTTGAGATATCTATTTATACCAATAAAAGTGAATTGAGAAGTCAAAATTATATTTTATATTAGGACAATTTTATTAAATAACCATTTTTAAAGTTTTTGTCGCAGAAATAGTATTTGAAAAAATAAAATATCAAAATAGTCCTTTTTATTTTGGAATTTTGAAATTCGAAATCTATCTTCAAAATATATCCTTAATCTCTAAACCCTAAGTCTAGATTAATTAACCCTAATATAAATATATTTTTTATTTTTTAATAAAAAATATTTTAGTTAACTTTTTTAGATTAGTTTTGTGAAAATAAACAAAAAAAAAGATTATGTAAGAGAGTTTCTTTTTGTATTTTATTGAGTGATTTTATATTTAGTTTTAATTGTATAATAAATTATATTAACATTAAGTAGATACGGTCCATTAATTTTAAAATTTTGAAAAGAGAAAAAGAAATTAATACGACGGTGAAAAAATCTTGAGAGGGTTTCCTTATATATCATCCCCCTTCTGCTTCCTTCATCTTCCTCCTCCTTGTTCGTATTCTCGCGGCTGACAAAAAGGCACAGAGCGTCTATATATATTTATATAGTTATCCAGATCCGAGAAGAGGCAGCTTACGGCGGATAAGATGAGCAGCAGCAGCAAGGTCGTTGTCGGCGGCGGCGGAGCGAGAAAAGGCAATAATGGAATGAACGATATTCCGTCAGGGTCTAGAAAAGTAGTACAGAGCTTGAAGGAAGTCGTCAACTCTCCCGAGGCTGAGATCTATGCTATGCTTAAAGAGTGCAATATGGATCCTAACGAAGCCGTTCACCGCCTCCTCTCTCAAGGTTTCTCCCTCGATTGGCGAAGAAAATTAGGGTTTGCATGTTTCTCGATTAGGGTTTATCGTAATTGACTGATTGTTTAGGGTTTCAATTGGGGTTTGATTAGGGTTTTATATTCTCATGTATCAAAGCTTTTGATTTTGTGCAAAAGCTAAAGCTTTCGCGTTTGGAGGGTCGAACTTTTTCTTGCTAATGGTTGCTTGCTTGGTCAAAGTTAAAAGTCGTCTTCTTTCGTACTTTGGTGAAAGTTTTTTTTTTTTTTCTTGCTTGTGGAAGTTTGTTCTCAGCGTCAAGGTTTTGTCTTTATTAGTTGGCGTCTATCTGAGATACTGATACATGCTTCTTTTTTTCTCTATCCAGATCCTTTTCACGAGGTGAAGAGCAAAAAAGAGAAGAAGAAAGAGGTGAGTCACCCGTTTTCTTACCGCAAACAGACCAGAGACTGTCTTTTGTGGCATTTTAAATGCAAACTAATTGGCACTATTTATTGTGTATTAGCACCATTGTCTGCTGTTTCTAGTCATAGTTTTGTACATTGACATGCCTAATGGTGTCGATATATCCCCTTCAAAGGCTTTATTGCTAGCACCTGACTCTAGATGTTTTCGTTGGGATCACTCGTATTTCTAGTTTTAGTTAGTTATCATTTGGTTTACTGGAACTTTGGCGATTTTTGAAGTTTTTTGTTTCTATTCAGACAAGGGATATACCGGATTCCCGGCTGCGTGGTGCTAATAACACATACAACCGCGGTGGTAGAGGTGGTTCTGATCGCTATGCTGGACGAAGTGCATCTACCCATCTCAGCTCTACTGGTATAAACACGATCTCTTGGATGCATAAAAGTTTACATTGGATTCATGCTTATATGCTTCTGTTGTTCAGATTCTGGAAACTTCCAGGGAAAATCTACAAACAAGAAAGAAAGTGGAACTCAGGGTTACACAAATTCTTGGTCTTCTGCCTCTGGAGTGCCAAACCACCAGCAGACACCACATAGGTTATCCCTTGAGTGGTCTCTTTCTTTTGCAGTTTGAAAGTTGAATTAACTGAAAAAATCAGTGAAACTTTTGTGTGCTTCATATTGAAATTGAATTAAAGCTGGTTTCACATTTCAACCATTCAGTTAATGATTGTATTGGTAATGATTGTATCAGAATTCAGAGGTTATGAAACTGAAACTCTGTGATCATTTTGTTTGATATTAGGCCTTGTCATTGAAGAACCCGTAGCTGGCTCAAACTCTTCCAGAGGGTTTAAAGTGTTTATATGACCTATAGCATAGTTATCTTGTAGGTTTCGCAATTACTTTTACTAGTTTATTGCAGATCGTTAATTTCTGAATGATCTGAGTTTATAACTAAATAATCTTTCATGTATAGTAGTTTGATTAATTAGAAGCAAGCAATGAAATGTTTGATGAGTGTAGTTGTAGGGGTCGTATGAAGAGGTTAAGCATGGTTTCTTTGTCTAAATCGTGCTTTTTCAATTGTTTTTTCCCCTTCTTGGATTATGTTTTTGTACATATTTCCATTTGGGATGTGCATGTTTCTGATGCACGCTTTGTATCTTTTGCAGTGATTCTGTTGTAACCGAAAATAAATTGCCATCTGCTACCGGCGATGGAATATCACTATCACAGCCTGCTTCTGGACATCAAACGGCATGGTTTGGAGCTCCAGGCCAGATGTCTATGGCTGACATTGTGAAGATGGGTAGACCACAGAACAAGACAACAAACTCAAAACAAAATGTCAATATGCGTTCTGAGATTAATCACGAGCATGAAGTTAATGCAAATCACCAGGTCCCTGTTAAAGATGAGTGGCCGTCGATTCAGAAGCCACTAGCTCCTGCTACATCTTCTGTATCAGTAGCACCAGTAGAGGTATGCGATGATCAAGCCGATTTCCAATCCGCCAGAGTAGATCAACATCTGAACGACCGGTTAGAAAATATACATTTAGCAGAAAATGGCCCTTCTGAGAATCTTGGAGTCGATCAAGTGCAACCCGACTCGGTTGCTGGTAAAAATGTCATAGAAAATGACTCTGGAGTTTCGTCTGAATTTAACGAGAACCAGTACGCATATCAGACGCAGAGCCATCCTGTAGAGCACCACAAAGGTAATATCTTAAGTCTGTATACATGTTTCTTAGTGCTTATCTCGGATTAAATTTGGTGTGACTTGTCTGATTTTTTCTTTTGGTGGTTATGTGAGTACTCTCTGTATATATGAGGTGAAAGACAATGTGTGTCTTCATCAAATAAATCACAATGATTGCTAGTAGTCTGCCATTATGATCAAAACCCCTTTTTATATTTGATATTGGGGCGAGGTTGTGTTTATTGATAATGTGAATACATATACCCTTATAGTTCTGCTCGAAGTGGATGAAAGCTTTTTTTTTTTTTTTGCTATTTGTTTGTTCTGGAACTCGTATTTGCATGTTTTGCTTTCTTCTTTCAATTATCTTTTGGTGGTAGAGTTGATCCTCAATTTAAAGTTCTGTAAAAAGAAAATACATATTGCTTTTTAATGGTGTTCTCGGTTGTTTCTTAATTCACTTTTTGATTATTACTTTTCAGATGAAGATGAAGATTCATCTGGTTCAGCCGACTTTCAACCACTAACTGTAGATAGTCATGATCAAGGAGCCTCGCATGAAGAGGATAGACGTGCTGTCGTTATTCCAAATCATTTGCTTATCCATACAGAAGAATGCTCACAATTAAGTTTTGGAAGTTTTGGAGCTTTTGGATCAAGGCCTTTGAGCAACAACGCAGAAGAGACTCTTGATGTTGCTCAACAGGTCGAACATTCAGATGCGAGGTATCCCATTACCACTAATTTCTTCTTTCAAAAAATACTCTATGGGTTTTACTTCTTTTCTATTATTTACTAACTGATCAATGCTTGTTTTGCAGAAATACTGAGTTCTATGGAGATGAACATCTTGAAAGCACAGTCAATGGAAATATGGGCCACGCACCTGCTGCTGGAAGTTATGATGATCCTTTAGACTCTAGGCAAGAGGTCTTGAAGCAAGAGAACCCTGAGACTGTTCAGGAGCACCAGTACACATATGCTCAGTCAGAGCCAGAGTACGCTAAGCAGCAGCTGAATACTGCATATGATGTGTCACAGACACATGCACAGAATCAGACGCAGAACCCCGAGACTGTTCAGGAGCAGCAGTACACATTTGCTCAGTCTGAGCCAGGGTACGCTAAGCAGCAGCAGCAGCTGAATACTGCATATGATGCGTCACAGACACATGCACAGAATCTTGCTTCGTTATCGAATGTGATGGTAAGTTACTATGTTACATGTGCATTATTTACGATAGCTTTTAAGAGAACCGCATTTTGTTACCTGAATAATATTTCAGCTGTTCATATTTTTGCCGAAAATGTAGTTATGTGATCGCTGAAGTGATATAAGGCTAGTGAATTAGTAATGCCTTTGATATTCTCTAATGGCAGTGCTAATATTGGTTCTTGTTTTGTCTTTTTTTTGCCTCAGCAGGGGTATACACACTCAGTTCCCAATAGTTTATTGGCGCAAACTGCACAAAATGCGAGGGAGCTCGATTTCCAGTATTCCCCTTTTGCACAGTCTATGCAGTCAAGAAGTGGTATCAATTCTTCATCACTTGGTGGCCAAAGCATTTCCATGCCAGAGGTAAATAATTCCTTACGAGATGTCTTTCGTTTCTACAAACTTCTGTCTTCTATAAAATGAGTATGATTAAAATGATTATATAATCTATTACATTGCAGGCGCTCCGAGGCAGTGGAAATCCGGCGTCACAGCCAACGCAGCAAAACTTAGCCGGTGCTAATATTGCAACTGGACCAGCTCTTCCTCAACAGCTTCCAATGCATCCTTACTCTCAACCCACAATGCCGCTAGCACACTTTGCAAACATGATTAGTTACCCTATGATGCCTCAGAACTATCCATACATGCCATCCGCTTTCCAGCAAGCGTTTGCTGGTAACAGCTCATACCACCAGCAACAACTAGCTGCATTGCTTCCCCAGTACAAAGCCAATCTCTCTCCCAGTAATTTGCCTCAGTCTGCAACAGCTCCTGCTTCCGCTTATGGATTTGGAAACTCCGCCAATGTTGGATCCGCTGGAAACTTCCCTCTTAACCAACAACAGTCTGCTCCTACCGGTTATGAAGATGTTCTGAGTTCTCAATACAAAGAGAACAGTCATCTGTTGGCACTCCAGCAGCAACAACAGCAGCATCAACAGCAGGTAATTGTAACTTCCTTCCCCCTTTCTCTTGGTTTCAGACCTTGGATCATTGGATAACATTTTTCCTCTTTTTGATTAAAATATTTCAGAATGATAACTCAGCGATGTGGCATCACGGGCATGGTTCGAGGACCATGTCAGGTGTTCCGGCTAATACGTACTACAACCTCCAAGCACAACAACAACAGCAACTACAACAGAGTCAGCAAGCAGCAGGAGGGTATCGTCAAGCTCAGCAACAACAGCATTATGGATCTCATGGCTACCCTAATTTCTATCAGTCACAAACAGAAATGTCGCACGAGCGTCAGCAGCAAAACCCTAGAGATGGTGCAGGAGCTCAGGCGGGTCAGCCCTCGAATCAAACCCAGCAGCAGCAGCTCTGGCAAAACTCTTACTAAAATAAAGGAAGTGAGTGTTTTTCTTTAGCTCCTTTCTGTTATAGAGAGAGGTTTATGCGGCGAGGCTGAAGAGGAAATGGATATGTTCTGAATGTATTTATTATAATCATCAATCCTTTTTGTAACTTAAGAAACCTTTCCTTAACTTGTCTCGTCTTTTCATGTCCTTTCTTGGTGTTTAAACGTTTTGTTAAAGATCTTCTTAGCGTTGGGCTTAACGTGATTTTGAAGCTTGACAACACCTTGATATTCATATTTACTTTTTAGTCAGAGGTCAAGAAGAATGTTAGAAGTTAAAATCTTTCTAGATAGCTTTTAAGACGGGTTATAAAGTTAGAAGCTTCTCTCCAGCTGTAAAAGTCGGTGGATGGATTCTAGAGAACGTCTGAATCGATCAATTTTCAAAGTACTAGCAGACATGCATGTGATGGTGGAGTCAATTCATCATTTTGAATAATGTGCATTACAATACTACGAATGTCGTCATATTATTCAAAACTAAGAAGAAAGAAATTGCGTATGCATGACCATGATTTTTTCATTGAATCGTTTACATATTATATCCATGCCCATGCCATGAAGTTTTTTTTTTTTTCTCTTTTAGTTTCCCATGCCAAGTAGGATGCAAGGAAACTAAATAAAAGGAGTCCGGTGGACTATCCTAATGCATATAACCTTTATAAATTGAATTTAGAAGTGGACAGATCGAATACTACTATAACATATAACCGGTGTAATTTGCTTTATGTTATGAATATCTAAATTTTTTATTTGGTTTACTTTAGAAAATTATGGATATCTGATTTTCTAGATATCTTAGTGGATATTTTATTTATTTTGTTCAATATAATTAAATCTAAAAATTTAGACAATTTTATTTTTAAAAATATCTTTTATATAATATAAAGTAAAAATAAAGATTAGTGAAACTAAATGTTCCGTAAATTTTAGATTTAGGTTCAAACTTTTTTATAAAACATAATCTTCTAAAAAAATGTAGTTTTTATATAAATATTTATTTCATTCTTATTTTAATACCTTTATAAGAAATTTTATAAATAAAATTAATAAAAATGTTAAAATAATAATTATATAAAATTATATATATTTAATTGTAGATGTATATCTATTTTATAAAAGTTAGAGTGGAGCAAATATTTTTTTTTAGTATTTGTAATTTGCTTAAATTTCTAATGGATATTAGTTTTTAATAGTTGTTCCAAAAATTTACGGATATCCGAGTTTTTCAGATCAACCGAAATAAATAACAAATTAAATCAAAATTAACAAATAAAATAAAATGTTCAGTCCTAATCAAAATCATGAAAAGCACTATAAAAGTGTAGCCCTAATCAAAATCACGAAAATCACTACAAAAATGTATGAAATAAATATATCATAAGATGCATGGACGATAATGCGCATATTGCACATGATAGTTAACGCGTCAAAAACACAATAAGTGACATCCACTTCAAAAAGAACAAAAAATAGTGGAAGACACTTATCTTGTAATCATATATCTCCAAGTTATATTTCATGAAATCCTAAACGTTATATTTCATGAAATCCACCAAGTAGGATTATAATTAAAAGAAGAAAAACAGATGAACAAACAAAATCTTGAAATCTCTAAATCCACAATTTAAAAGAAGAAACTATAATGATGCGATCCACTTGGCAAGAGTTTAAAAATAGAGGAAGAAACAAAATCTTAAAAAAGAAGAACACGAAGTTAATTTGCCCCAACGCACCACTTCAACAAAAGAGCTATCAATTACCATAGATTCTTATTTCTCTTAATTTGTTTTGCAATGAATATCTTAACTAGATGCTTTTATCTTGGCCTTAGCGTTTGGATATACATTCAGAGTTCAGATAAGGTATTTTTAAATTTTGAGGTTTTAGATTTACAGTCTCATTTTAATATTTTATTAATACAGATCAGATTTGAATAGTAAACTTTAAATTTGATTCAAATTTGTATTATATCCTAATTTATAAAAGTAATTATATTATTATTCGATTATATATTATTTGAATTCAGATTGCTCGGTTCAATTTAAATATATATCAAAAATAAAATATACAATTTAAAAGTAAAACATAAAAAATCTAAATACACATCAAATTAATAAAATATAATAAATAATTTAACTATAAAAATTAACATCGATTATAAACTATATATATTATTTTATAAATTATATACTTATTATTTCAAAGAGCAAATTATAAAATACTTATTTATAAGTAATTAAAATTTAAAATATTTATTTACTTATTTTTATATATCACATCAAAATAAATATTGAATTAAATATTTAAATTATTTATATATATTTTAGATATTTTGTGTTGACTATTATTTTCAGATTTTTTAAATTATTCGTTCGAGTTTAGATAATTTTTTACCATATTAAAAATTCATTTGGGTCCTTTACATTATATATTGAATAATAGATTGAATATTTTGGTCTAGGTTAAGGTTTAAGATTTTATGCCCAGCCATACTTTTACCGTATGGAATAAATAGTTTTTTTTTTTATCAATTTCACAAATAGAGAAAAGTAAGAAAGAGAAAGTGGAGAAGAGACCGTCCATATAATATATCAACCCTCACTTTACACAATTTTTTGTTGTGTTTTTTGTTGAATGTTTTTTTTACAGGTTTTCCATTAGTCAATACTTTGACCATTTACAATGGGCCAGTTAAATTTAAAAATTCATTTGTTGAATATTGATTATTTATATTGGATATGTTGAAAATGTTGAATTCATAATGTATATTATTTGATGTTGGATTTTTTCAAAAAGTGATTGTTAACTACGTGATTATGGTATTAACAATGATTATGGTAAAATTATGGTTTTAAATTAAAAACCATAATGATATCTTTTGTAGAAAAGTGGTATTTCTAACATGGTAAAATTTTTGACAAATTTGACAAATATGGTATTAGAAAAGTGTAAAATGGTATAAATGAAATATGGTATTAGAAATTTTACTTTTTGAAATTTACTAGATTTATGATTGTTAATAATCAGGTAATACCATAATTTCTAAAAGTAAAACCATAATTATGGTAATTATGGTACTTCTAAGTGTATATTTCTACATATTTTATTAAATATAGTTATTTTGATTTAAATAAATAATTAATTTACTTGTAATAGTTTTATGTCTCTAACTGTTATTGTTTAATTACAAAGTCCAAAAATATAAATATGAAATAAAATCATTGTAAGACATGTATGGTGAATGTATATTGAGTTGTTATGGAAGAAATAGAGTATGACATAGGATGGTAAAAGTGAAAATTAAGGCGTTGAAAATTTTCAACCAATGTACATAGTCTCGTAAGTCTATGTTACTTGGATCTTTTTATATCATTAAATCCAAGTATAACCCACCTGTATTAAACTATATACTTATAATACACTAATATACTTATAATACACTAATATATGCATTCATCCTATTTCTTTACCAAGCAAATAATTAACTGTAACAAACGCAATTTCATTGTTTGGTTACCATCACAATCCAATAGGTTTCATAGTTTACGTAACAAATACAATACACATAAAATCATAACAGTAAACTCTTTCTTTTCCTCTGGAAGATACATAAACACATATCTTCTCTAAAACTTTACTTTGTATTATAATTATACCTTCCAGCCAATAAATGTATTAGTATAATATAAACAAACAATGAACACATAGATCACAATACAGGTACATAGATTGACATCGGCACAGAGACATCCGTATTAAAACCACCGCCGTCTCTATTCCCTACAAACCCATACCCACCTGACCTCATCGCCGCATGTTCCCTCCTCTGAAAAACACGAGCCAGCGAAGCAGCTTTCCGTCTAGCTCTCTTCGTCCCGGTGAACAAAAGCGTCTGCAGCAACCCCGCAATGGCCGGTGCTCTCAACACTTTCTCCGCCACCGCCGCTCCACCGCTTCTACAAAGTTCAAGCAACGCAGCCACCGCGTTCTCTTTCCCTCTCGGAGTCCCACATCTCATCATCCCCATGAGCCCCGTCACAGCAGCTTCCTCTTTCCCTATAGCCTCAGCTCCAAGGGACTGTCTCACTAACAAAGCCAAAGCTCCTGCTGCCTCCTCCGCAACGACGTCGTTCTTGAGCGCTACGACGAGACTCGACACACCTCCTCCTTGGATCATTCTACTGCAGTTATCAGGATGTGTTGATAAGTTGTATAGCGCTGTAACCGCGTCTTTCTTCCCTCTCGGTGTCCCGTTTTGAAGCAGCGACGATAACGCCTCAACGCAATGCTCAACGCTGGCTATACCTTTCTTATACTCATGTACTGCAGAGAGACTGAACAACGTCGCGGCTGCGTTCTCCTGCGCTTCCACCGTTAGACCAGAAGCAAGAACGCTTACTATAGACTCCAAACAATCTTCCTCTTCCATGATCCGCCTCTTGTTCTTCTCGTATATCGAGAGGTTAAGCATCGCCGTCACGGAGTTCTCTTGCGCTATTGCGTTCTCCGATTCAAGAAGACGTCTCAAGTGTGGTATCGCGCCAGCCTCCGCGATAAACGCGCGGTTATCCTTCCCGGTTTTAGCAAGAAGACGAATCTCCCTCGCCGCAACTGTTTGCCCCGCTTCACACGATCCATCGGATAGAAACTGAATGAGTATCGAAACAGTAGCTTTGTTAGCTTCAACAGCAGCTTTTGTCGGAAGAGCCGACACGAAACCCTCGTTTGTTGTGTCTGTAATAAACTCAGACTCGTAAGTAACACCACTCGCTGTACACCATTGCACGATCAAGTTCTTGAGAGCTCGGTTAGGTACGATACGAGAGTCCACTAGCGTTTGTCCTGTTTTGGGACAAGTACAGTGTCCTTCCTCGATCCATCTAGCGATGGAGGTTCTGTCGTAAGTCTGACCTGTAGAGACAATCACAGGATCTGTCATCAGGTCGAGAGAGATGGGACAAACGAAATCTTTTGGAACTGATGTTATGGTCGTGTCTCCTTCAACCTTGGGATGATGATGATGATGATGATGATTCTCGATTCTCCACTCCACTCCATCTTCGAAACCAAACAAGAGAAACCTAGAGTACCTTGTGATGGCTACGAACCCGTTGATAACTGAACTTGCCGGCTCTAAATCTCCGTCGTGATTCACAATCTGTTCTTCCAAGAACTCGATTTCGGTTCTGTAAGAGTTAGAATCTTTAATCCCTAACTTGTCTATGAAGAAGGTTCTCAGAGTGGTTGGACTCGGAATCTCTCCCTTCTCGAATGTGTAGAGAAAGGAATAGAACGTTTCGCGTAATGACTCGTCGTTGTTATCGATGTACAATCTCGATTTCAAGGATTGTCTCTGCAAGAGTTGGATTTGCTCTCTGATGTCGTCGGTGAGGTTGAGATCGTCGACAGGGAAGACATCCAGAAGAGTCGAGATCTCTTGGTTCAAGTCATGGAAGTAGCCAGAGATTGAAGGGTTTTGAAGCAATAGCCATAACTTGCTGGACTGAGCGACGTATTCGAGGAGGATCTTTGACCTGTAGAGGAGAAGATAAAGCTCCTTGAGACATAGCAACGCTGTTGTGTTCGAAGAGGAAGAGGAAGAGCGTGTGTCAGCAAGGAACTTGAATAATACGACGAAGATCTCGACCTTGCGAATTAGAGAACGAGCGTTCCTGCGTTGGAACGAGAATCGTGTAGAGGTGAAACAAGAGACGACCTCTGAGGAGATGGAAGCTAGGGTTTGAACAAGAGTGATGCCGGAGAGGTCAACGGGGGATAAAAAAGCTTCTAGTGATGGGGATCTCCTCCGCCGCAGAGAGGAGAATATAGCCGCGGTGGCCATTGATTCAGGCTCCCTCCTTTTAACCCACAAAGGTTTATGTAATATATATATATATATATATATATATACGAAGAATAAAGTCAGAGGAGAAGAAAGTGAAAAGGACGACACTTTCTGGGAAAGAGAGGAGAAGGGCGAAGAAGAAGAAGAAGAACGCGTAATCTCCTTTTGTTTCTCTCTCTCTCTCTAAGAAAGTTGTTTTTATTACAGCGAAAGGTTTTGAGTAAAGTCAATACTCTAGAATGTAACGGATAGATCCATGTTCTTGTTCTGTCCTTTCGAGTTTCTGTTTTTCTAATTATTAATGGCCAAAATAAAATCTAATCTGATAAAACAAATCTATTAAGCTAATTACCCTTTTAACCATCCTGACTCATAATTAATGTCTTCTGCGAAATATTTATGAGTCTCGTTATCAACGTTACATATATTTTTTTAATGTTGTGAGATTCGATTGTTAAATGATCATATCAATACTATAGTAGTATGTGTGGTATCGTGTGGTGTATAAATAAAATCATTACCCCTTCTTTAGGTTTGTTTGACCATCTGGTGAACCACTTATTTAGGTCGGCAATGTACCAAGAACACGACATGTAATAAAACACAGCATTTAATTCTTGACATAATTTCTCTTAAATTGACCGAATTTATATAGAATCTTTGATTTAGTGATGTTAATTAAAATAAAATACTTAATTAGACAAGGAGTCAAGGTCGACCTATGTAGAATCTAGTCAAAGGCATCAGCCATTAAATTGGTTTCATTCCCTACTTTACTTCTACTACGTTCGGGAATAAAATTAGGCTGGCCTTTGCCAAAAAAAAAAAAATTAGGCTGGCCAACAACTAAACAAATATAAAACGAAATTTTGCAATAAAAAAATCTTCTAAAAGTCATACATCACGGACTATCTAAATTTTGAACTCCCTACATTTATATGAAATATCATCTTACATTTTAAATTTCATTTCACTATAGATATCGTTACACTTTTAATACACATGTTAAATAAATTTTCCAGCATTTATCCTTGCTTATAATTCATTAATCAACAAAATCAAATAAAATAGTGTATTAAATAAATTTAAAACAGAAAAAATTATCTTTTTCTAATATGTATATAATTTTAAATGACACTTACTATGAAACAGAAAAATAATAAATATTTTATATATGTAGCTTCAAACTGTTAGAAAAAATTATGATCCTAATCTAAATTGATTCTACGATGATACCAATGTCAGATAAAATAATTATAATTTAACATATTTTTTTACTTTTCACTTACAATCTAACATACTTTGCAAATGTGGTATATTTTTGGAAATATCAATTACCCAAATGACTTTGTATAAATTTAACATTAAACACATTTTTCTCTCATCTCTCTTTTGCACCTCTCTCTTCCATTTTTCATTTTCTCATCTCTTATATATCTTTTTCGAAAATCTTTTCTTCTTTTTCTACACCAATTACTTTTTCAACGATAACACGTCGACGTAAATTGCAGTGATTAGAGACGAATAACATTGTACACAACTACACCATTATATGGTGTTTCCAGATCTGTCAGCGATTGTTGTGGTTGGATGCATATTGTTGTGATAGTAATGAACGAATTAGTTATGTTAGTGCAACAGTAAGGAAGGGTGGAAAATTTTGGAGACGAAAGTTAAAAGTTTTGTTTTTGTGTTTCTGATGGAGGTTCAAATTTTCTAAAGGAGAAAACCGGTCATTTCATATCCAACATATCACGATATAGTCAATTCATACTCGACTTATATAACCATACAAAAATATACATATATTTTCAAAATTCAAATAACATACATTTTGTTTATTTTTTAGCGAAATCATACACTAGTCGCCATATCAGCTAGCACATCATCTAATTATTTTGACATGATATTATGTCAGCTAATTTTGTTGATGAAGATGCCACATGTACAAAAAGTTAAGCAAAAACAAAATAATCATTTTATAAATATAAGAAATATATTCGTAAATATTTCAATCATATCATAATACTGTCCTTAGAAGAATTATATATATAATGTAATATTTCAAATTCAATGATAGTGTTGCAGTCGTGTTATTCTTTCTTAATTATAGGTATATTATTTACATTTAAAGAATTTAGATTAGCATATCATAAATTATTTAAATGTAAACACAATCATGATTAATATAGAGTAACACAACTGCAACACTAACATTTGATTTAAATCATTACAACACATATATAATTCTTATAAAAAAGGTATTGTGATAAGATCAAAATATTTTCGAATATATCTCTTATATAAGATTAAAAAATAATTATTTAATTAATTTTTGTTAATTTAACTAAATAATAAAATTTTAATATTTTCTAAACTTTTATATATAACGATTTTTAAAAAAAAATATATTTGATATTCTTATCTGCAAAATTAGTTAGTATAACATCCACATTAGTAAAATTATATGACATGATAGTTGAGTAATAATTAATATATGATTTCGTCAAAAAACAAACATTAGATACGTTATTTGTATATTTTGAAAATATGTTTATATTTTTACACGATCACATAAGTCGGGTATAGATTGAATACATCATTGATATTGTAGCTACGAAAGACTATTTTTCCTGAGATGATTTAACACCACTTCACTTTCTCTATAAATTTATCAAAAACTTTTAAAAAACTTGTGCATGCGGCATGCCATCAGATTGAAGTTGCGATAATTTTTAATTTACAAAACCATAATACAAACTTTTTAATAACATTTTAAAATATTGGATGGTAAATAAGCTGTGATATAAAAGGACTGACTGATATTACGAATGGTTCGAATAAAATCACAAAATAAAGCCATTCAAAAAGTTTAACAAAATTATTTACCTATCATCGTTTATTATTAAAAAAACAAATACACTGTTTCTTTTAGATTAAAAATCATTGTGCGATATAGTTGATTTTGAAAATCATCATAAAGGAAAAAATCGGACCGACCACGGTACCTACCGGAGAAGCATGAGTCATGCCTTGTTGTATGAGTTTTATTTGACTAACGATCAAGAAAAAAAAAACATGTTTGATTTTACGTGTATTCATGAGTCATGACGTTTGACATCATTACCATGTTTGTCTATTTCTTCCCAATGAAACGAAGTTTTGAACGTTGAAGTGAGTCATTGAATACCATTTATTATACTTATGATGTGAATCAGCGCGA
Source organism: Sinapis alba (assembly GCA_012274485.2). Lineage (NCBI taxonomy): Eukaryota > Viridiplantae > Streptophyta > Magnoliopsida > Brassicales > Brassicaceae > Sinapis > Sinapis alba. The sequence goes on from MU107427.1 coordinate 17,897, forward strand.
TAGCACAGAAAAATCCAAATTTCAAAAAAACAGAATATTCCCTCTGTTTGGTAAAGAGTGTTATTTTGAGGTTTTATTTTTGTTTTACAAAGAGTGTCGTTTTCTGTTTTCAATGCAATCTATTGATGTTTTTAGCTTAATATTTATTGCAAAATACATTGGTTTTATAAATATTTTTATTTATCTGAAATATTATTGGTTAAACAACTACCATTATTAAAAATATTAATGCATTTCAATCATTTTCTTAATTAGTGTGTAAATGGTCAAAATGACACTCTTTGTGAAACAGAGGGAGTAAAATATTTGTAAATTCACATATGGAACCAAGTAAACTAAGTACAGTATTTAATACTCCCTCCGTTCCATTAAGATATGTGTTTTAGAAAAATAATTGATTTCACAAAAATATATTTTTAAGTTTTTTATACAAAAATTGCAAATTTTAATAAAATTAATTGAATATATTGAAAGACTATTAGTTAAAATTTATTGAAATTTGATAATTTATAAAACCGATGTATGATTAATGTGTTTTCTTAATATGTGTGAAAACACCAAAATATTCATCTTAATGGAATGGAGGGAATATGTACCTACTTTTTTCCCCAAAAAAACATATTTCATCTGTTTCATTTTACTTGTCGTTCTAGGTTTATGCACACATATTAAAAAAACATATGATTTTATATATTTCCAAAATAAAAACACGATTACCTATACACCTTCCTATATTTCAACCAATAGAAAAATAAAATGAAGAATCTTATTAATAAATTTTGCATTAAAATTTTAAAACGACAATTATTTTGAAACAAATATTTTTCCTACTATTTAATACTTCTTCCATTTCATATTAAGTGTCCCTTAAATATATTTCATACATATTAAAAAATAATACAATATACTATTATATTTTCATTTAATATATAATTATTTAAATGATATTTTCATTTAAATAAATATTTATTAGTTACTTAGAAAGATAATAAAGAGATTATGTATGAAAATTGCATTGAAAATATAGAATGACATTTTTAAAAATAAAAATAATAGTAAAATGACATGTATTATGAAATAAATGTTCTTTCCAAAGCATAAATGTTCTTTCCAAAGCATAAAGGAGAACGCAAAACAAAAGGCTGGAACCGGAAAAGCAGAGGATAAGAAGGAGAAGCATGTGTCTTATGCGAAACTGGAGAACTTACAGCTGCAAATATCCAAGTTATAAAAGAAGTGAGAGTGTTTACGAGTTTTTGGAGCAAGTTTTGGTCGTGATTATACAAGGCCTGAGAAAAGGAAGAATTTAACAGAATATTAGACTGAAATCACTTGCAGTTTTACCAAAAGTTCTAATGGGTTTTCCAATGTTTTCTAAAAAGGTACATTTAGCTTTCTCAAAGTATCAGTTTATCTGATTACAATGCACTTTGGTGATCTATGAATCTCTCACAAAAGGGTAGTTTCAAAATGTTCTGAAACACGAGTGGGTTCTACAGAATCAGCATCATACATTTGTTCGTTAGATATGCAGGGTTTTACAAAGCTTATGGAAGGTGGCTTTGAAATAAGGTTGAAGATGATTTGTGGTTGTACTCATATGAACCATGTAGTATAATTTTCCGTTAACCAATTCAAATTCTTTGTTTATTTTCTTCAGATAGAGAATCCAACAATAAAATATGAAGATGTTCCATATCTTTTAAAATATTAAGTTGTAACCCTGCAAGTCCACTTTGTGGATCATCGATTGCTCATCTTCATTGTTAACACCTTTCTGAGATATATTTATTTGCGGAACTAGAGACATGACTTGGTATATATATTAAGAAATGTTGATGTTTAATGTTTTCTTTAACAAAGAACCTATTCCACTTACACGTTACACCTAACCCAAACCACATATATATAACATTGCTTACATACATTATATATGTTTAACATTTTGATATTTTAATTTTTCTATTTTAAAAATAGATTTAATGAATGAATGTTATTTGATACTAAATTATAATAATATAATATATCTTTTTCGTTTTTTCTCCAACATAATACTTATTCTAGGTAAACTATGTTAACCAAAAAAATGTCTTCTTAATATGTTATATAAGAGTAATTTCAAATAAAACCAATATATATGATAATTAGAAAATTAACTATTTTGTTTTGTAATAAAAAATTATGAAATTTTTAAAGTATACAACATACATAATAGCGTGAATTACAAAAATAAAATAAAAACTAATACAGTAAAAATAAAAAAGATTACTATCATTTTCTGAAATATAATCAATATCATTTATTCCAAAAAACAATAGGTAGATGCAGAATAATTTCTCTAACCTGAACCATCAGCTGCATTGAATTTCTAAGTCTTTCAATTATGGTTTCAGCATTTGACGGCATTCCAACGTTTCCTGTACAAAAAGAAAAACCAAAAACATTAAACCACCGGAGCTTTCATCCATGGCGATACCAAACTCAAACCACCGGAGCTTCACCTAGATGATGGACGAGACTTCGCGGAGATGAGCTGAGCAAGGCGAGGCATCAACTTGGGCGGCAGATCTCGTGGTGGAGGATTGCGACGAGCTCAAACCATCATAGTTTCACCGAGCTCATCGACGGCCATGTTGAACTCGAAATCCATAGGTGTGGCTCACCGTCGGTCGAGGAGGAGGAGGAGCTGACTCGTTTTGTCTCTAGCGGCTCTCTCGTCTTCTCTGGCGGTTTTCTTGCTGTCCAGTACGACTCATTCATCGACTGCCAGCTGAGTCGCATATAACTTCCGATATGGTTTGATACAAAGATGAAAAACGTCGATGAAAAATATACGAGAATGGAGAAAGATGAGAAAAAAACAGATGGAGAGGGAATTACATAATCAGATGAGCGGAAAGGCTTATGGATTCATGGTGTTCTTCGACAATTGATTAAGAAGAAGAAGATTCACGAAATTAAAGTAAGAGAATTGGGGAAAGTATATCTGAAATTCGAAAGTGATGTTGGAGAGAGAGTATATGAGACTTTTCAAAAAAAAAGAAGTGATTTTTGAATTTAAAAAAAAAAAAATTTATCTCTTAGCTAGAGTTTTGAAAGTGGCAAGTTAGTTAGAGTTATTTTATCACTTAGCTAGAGTTTTGAAAGTGGTAAGTTAGTTAGAGTTAGTTTTGAAAGCAAGTTAGTTACAGAGTTAGAGTTAAAAAGTATAATTGAGTCTTATTTGAGGGCATGTCAAACATTGCAAATGAAAAAAAGTATCTCTAGCAACAAGTGTTTTCATGTACAATTTGTAAGTGAAAATATGTCTTGTAAAAATTTCTTAAATTAATAAGGTCTCAACCACCTTACAAAATAGTTAAAAACCAAAAATCAAATGAAAGTTCATTTGGATATGAAATTCACGCGTAGGTACGGATGTTCATCTGGTGTAAAATGTAAACAATGTGTATTCTACTGTTCGATTAGTATTCTCAACAATTGAACTGAGCTTAAAACCTTTTTTTTTTTTTAAAGAACTGAACTTAAAATCAATAATCATTCATTATACTCAATGGTGGACTATGACATTACCCAAGAGAGCTAAAGCCCACATTTAATAAAAAATAACAGAAGCCCATATCCATTAATAATCAGCGATTAGCCGGTTTAAATAACCGAGACAGTCTAACTGCTTTTTAAAATTATACTCACGTGGATCACGAGCAACTAAAATATGTAAACGCCACCACACCATGCCGCGTACATAGCTGCCACATCACTGCTCGATTGACACATGGCCTAATTTGATGCAATATAGACCCACAAAAAGGTAACGCATTCTACTTTAACAAGGTGCGACGTAGCAGATAACAGAACCTTTCCACTTTCAAAAGCCATTGGTAATTATTTATCTCTAATTTATGGAGCAATTAACAATTAATCGAATAATGTTGGAGTGTTAGTAAGTGAGCGCACACGTCAGAGATTGCCACGTCATCGTCAAACCCGAAACGTGCACCCTCTTTCTCCGTTTCTCTCGGTTTCTGAATTCCCGGAAAATATTGTTCTCGTCGAGTCTCCTTCCTCCGTCTTCTGGTCAACGATGAATATCTTTAGATTCGCCGGCGATATGACTCACTTGATGAGTATCTTGATCCTTCTTCTCAAAATCTACGCGACGAAATCCTGCGCTGGTGAGTTATCTTCCCTGAAAATGCGTTGTGTATGCTTTGAAGACGAGCTCTCGAAAAACAATTTCGCATTGCTTTCACATGTTTGCTTTTGTTTACAATACCTCTGATCCTATTCGAGCTCTTATGATCGATTTCCTATGCGAATCCGAGCTTCTTAGTTTGCAGAATAGTGGTGAAATCTCATTTTAGATTAGGTTTAACGATTGCGAAATGATGATTTACGGAGTGGAAATGCTCATAAATTGGTCACATTCAAGCTCTGTTGACTTTGATTTTGATTTTGGATAGGAATCTCTCTCAAGACTCAGGAGCTATATGCGCTAGTGTTCTTGACTCGGTACTTGGATCTGTTCACGGATTATGTGTCTCTCTACAACAGCGTGATGAAGGTTGTCTTCATTGGTAGCTCGTTGGCTATCGTTTGGTGTATGCGTAGGCATCCACTTGTGCGGAAATCATACGATAAGGACCTTGATACATTTCGTCATCAGTACGTTGTGTTGGCATGTTTTCTGTTGGCGCTTCTTCTGCATGAGATTTTCACATTCCAAGAGGTATTACCATGCTTTTAGTTAGTAGAGACGTGAAAAAAGAGAATACCTTAAGCATAGTTCAGTTGTTGAAACGTATTACCTTCTTTATGGTAGTGTAGCTTGGTGACATATGTTGTATTATCTTCTTTATGCTTCATTAGTTCACACTTAGATCGTCATACTGCTAAATCATTTCTTGAACACCATCTGCTTTGCTGATTATGATTGATATGTCAGTTCTTTCCAGTTATAGCGTTTGGATTTTGTATGTAAAAGAATTGATCAGAACTCCTTTCTGAACTGATTTGGAGTCTGTATTTTATAGTCTTATTTGAAACTTTGTCATAGATGGTGCTAAAGCTTGTTTAAATTTTGTACTACATGTGCCACTTGCTGCTTAGTATGAGAAATTTCTTTTGTGTGTCAAAGTGATGGGGTTTGTTTGCTTCCATAAGGTGGACATGGATTTATGTGTGACCAGCATCTTGATGTTACTTTTCTTGTCAAAATGTTCTTTGATTAACTTGTTAGTATCTCTTTATAAATCACCAAAATCATTTTGCCAATGTTCCCTGGTAAAAAAAATCATCTTTACTGCCTTCACTCCGAATTGTAGTATTGCAACAATGTGGCTTGTGTGTGTTAGGTAGTCAGATTTGTAGTGCAATATGCTAATAATCCTTTGAATTTGAAACCACTGCAGGTGTTCTGGGCCTTTTCTATATACTTGGAGGCAGTTGCTATCCTTCCCCAGTTGGTTCTGCTACAGAGAAGTGGAAATGTGGATAATTTGACTGGACAATATGTTCTCTTTCTTGGGTACGTAATTCTTTCCAGAGATATATGTGTTTCCTTGTTTTTTTGTGTTTTTGTTTTTTAATAAATGGAGAGCGTTTGCTTGTTGATCTTCTAGCTTTAATGAGTTCAAATTTTAGAACTCAATGTGGATATAACATGACAATATTTTCTCTCTCTTCTTGACGTATCTTGTTATAATGATCAATGAGAAACGCTCTCCAGTTAGATATTTGAAATCAGTACATTGTATGTATCTTAGAAGTATATACAATTTGGTATATTAAAGGAGCTTACTAATCTCAGATTAGACAGGCTTATGTTTGTTTGTGTCCTATATGCAAAATCTCAGTGAGCAATTATTTAATTTGCAGGGCGTATCGTGGATTATATATCATCAACTGGATCTATCGCTATTTCACAGAAGATCATTTCACTAGATGGATCGGTAATCACTCTTCTCTCAACAAAGAAACACCAAGTTACATTTTTGCCGATTTGTTTTCCCCTCGTTTGCTAATGTTTTTGACATATTTGCAATTTTCCAGCTTGTGTATCCGGTCTTGTCCAAACTGCTCTCTATGCTGATTTCTTCTACTACTACTACTTGAGGTAAAGTAACTCCACCAGTCTGAAAACTCTGCTAACCCTTTATAGCCACTGATAGTGTGACTGACTTGGGATCCCTCTCTGTTTCATTCTAGCTGGAAAACTAATACTAAACTGAAGCTTCCGGCTTGAGCAGAACTAGACAAATTTTGCAAGAGACATGGTTAGTATTTGGTATCTCCCTGTTGTTACAATCTAACAAAGAGTTGAATTATGCAGAATTGTTTGTGTAAGATGTGCTTTTAGACTTCACATTGCAACTTTCCAGAGTATGAATTGCACTTCGAGATTAAAATCAAAACTATTCGTTGAAGTGTTCACAACTGTAGAGCTCAGATTACAAGATCAAAGTACAACAGCAATGTCTTTGGAAAAAAAAATACTTAAAACTAGTCTTGTTGAGTATGTTTTACTTTCTTGGTTTTCTTCTTGTGGTCTCGTGTCTTCTTGCTTCTTACCTCGTCTATCTCTTCACCCTCGGAGATTTTTTCTCTACTACGTTTCTCTTTCTTTGACTTCTTTTTCTTCACAGGAGCCTCTTCCTCTGTTTCATCTTCATCACCTTCCTGCTCCATGATTGTCATGTTCTCTTCTGTTTCAGCCTCAACCACTGTGTTTGCGACAGCTATCTCTGCTTCGACCATAAAGAACCAAATCATCATACCAAACATACTAACGTAGTGATACGGAAACATATATAATAAAAAACCTAACCTTCTCCACTGAAGCCTGAGTCGAAGACAAGACCTGTAAGATGCTGCTTCAAGAAAACCTGGAACAAAACAGTGTGATGAGTGAATATGATTCCTAATTAACACATTAACACCCATGTCAAAGAGCGTACCGCAGAGATGAGCTGTCGTGTCTTAACGTCATAAACCCGTAAATATCGGTCTAACCCTGAACAATTCAGTAAAACAAAACACACATAAGACTGATGAACACGCATATGGACAATACAATTGCATCTTTACCGCAAGAAGCTATCACTTGATGATGTGGATGTCTAACAACAGATCTTATGCTTCCAGAACACTTTCCTAAAAAGTTTCCCAACAGCTTTCCTGCAACAGAGATGGTTAATTGGTTGCTTACTTGTTTGATACAGAAACATCGTTTAATGATACAGAGAATCAATGAACCTGTTCGTATATCAAAGGAAGCAAGGTCAGCAGAAGCATTCCCGACATAGATAGTATGACCATCTGGGTCTTCAGTGATTGCTGTAATAGCGGTCTCATGGAAATCAAAGGACAGGACTGGTCTACGTTGAGCAGAAACATCATAAAGACGAACCTATCTCCAGAAAACAAGAAAAAATGTGAGTAACCTTGACAGGGCGACTACAATCTAGTGGCAGTAAGAAAAGAAACTTCATTGTTTTAACCTGGTGAGACTTGGTTCCTGTGACGAATTTACGGTGATCGTCGTTGCTCATGAATGCAGCACAAGTGAACCAGGTTGGCGTGAAGATACCGAGATTGTCTTTAGGAGGCTGCACCAAGTAGAGATTGCTCATCAACTGAAGGTTTTTTAGTGGAGATAAAGACTGAGGAAGAAACTCACAGATTTTGCGCTCCAGATCTTAGTACATTGTTCAAGATCCCATATATTGACTTCAACACGTTTCCTGCATTTCACATACATTCAGTACGGTAACAACCAAATTGAGATATAACGAACTAAGTTCTTAACTACTAACCCTCCAAACAAGCCGAAGTTCTCGGTCCCATCCACTTTACCAACCAATAGTTCACCAGAACCACATGCTTTCCAAGTCTTGGGCGCAGCCTCATCAGTAGAATCAGAACGTGCATCGGGAAACTGAACTGTTCTGAGGCTCACATCTCCCTTCTTCATGCATGTAAGCAATGTGCAAGATCTACTAACACCAAGTTTTGTTGAGAGACACCAAATTCACTGGTGATAGGTTGAAGAAAAGATTTCACTGTAAAGTTATATATTACCTTTCTGTGTGATCGTCTTTTTGCTTTCTGAATAAGTGCAGGCCAGAGATTTCATCATCTTGAGGAGAAGAACCGTCATCACCAAATACAGAGTATGCAAAATGAAGATCGCCATTACAAGGATTAAGAACCTCAACCTATAAAACGGACATAAAACGTTAGCTCAGCTGTGGAGAGAAGAAACAGATTACACATAACTTAAGAGTAAAGATTAACACTTACGTTGCCATCTTTTCTTGCCACAGCCAAAAGCTGCAATTGAAAGAAGACAAAAAAGTGATGAGCTTTACAACTAAGCTTGAAGCAGAGCTTACCCAAGCATTAGAAAGGATGAAACTTTTTTACCGGGTTACTTAGACGGTCATCCATGGAGGCGGCGAGAACGCATCTGGAAGCATTCATCTCGCCCCATGTGTTGACTACAGTCGGAGTTCCTCTCTCTTCACCTCGAGCTTCAGTCACTGCAACATCGAATTGAGAAAAATAACATTCAGTATAGTTCCTCAGCTTGAAGAAAGAAGGAAAAGTGGGGACCTTTGATTAGCCCGAGAGAATCAAAGGTTAATGCACGGATCGGAGGGCAGCCGTAGGTCTCGTTGGAGATGACTCGAGGCATTTCTTCGCCGCCTTTATTCGCTCCGAGTTGCAGAGGCACCCACGGTGATGGAGAAGAGAAACCTTTTTTTCTAAAACCCTACGATTTGACTCTGGACACAGAATTAGACTAAACAACTATAGATTTTATCATCTACCGGAGTCTGTTTTTCTTTTGGGTTAGCTAAACCGGAACAATAGTAAAGACATCTTCAATCCATAACACTTATTTTAGTATTAAAGTTACACTATTTTATTTTATTCAACTATAACACCAAATTTACACTATAAATATAATTATATAATTAATTTTATTATTATTGATATCATTTAATATTAAAAGTTTCTTATATAACTATATCACATAAAAATACATTACAATAAATTATTTTTAAAATATAATATTTTACTATTTCAATATATAAATAACAAATTTAAATAAATTATTTTAATATATATGATACTAAATTATTTTAATATATATGATACTTTACTAAAATATCAATTTATATTTTCATATGCATTTATTTATTATTTGACATTATTTAATTATTATATTTGATTAATAAAATATATAAATAGATAATGTTTAGTGTTTTAAATAGTAGTACACCAAATTTGATATAAAATTAAAATAGTTTATAAAATACTGTAACTTTTAGTATTGGGTCAAAGAAGTTTTTGTTTAGTGTTGGGTTAAAAATGATCTAAGTGCTAAAAATATCTCTTAATTTCTACTTTAAAAAATAATAGTAGAAACTATTTTGCTCGAATGTATTATTTTATAATATAAAAATATAATATTTTATCTTTTATAAAATAATGTTATTTTTAAAATAAATATAAAAGTAAATATAGTAGTTTTTATAAACAGAAGAAATTATAAACTTTTTATTATAAAAAAATTATTAGAGTAAAAAAAATATTTATAAAATAGAAATGAGTGAGAAATGGTATAAAAATCTTGGGGCTAACGTTAGGCTTCATTACTGACATTTTAGGCAAGGTATAATTGGAAATTTTCAGATCCCATCAAAATCTTTTTAACAAGTTACGTCAAGAATTTCTAGATTAGACCATTGTGGAAGAACAAAAGCAGCATTGCTGACTGTTTTCTCTCAAAATCTCATTACATTTCATTAACGTCCTTGTTTGGATTTAGAAGTGTTTGCTCTATTTTGTATTACTGCTATGGATCATGATTTACATGACTTTTAAGGCCCAAAATCTTCATAAGTCCCACATCGTTTTGATTGATTTAAATGCACTTCTTGAGTGATAAATCTTTGTTTCTGAGAAAGAAAAAAATCTTTGTTTCTTAATGGTTTTCTTTTCCATTTTTTTTGTCAAACGTGGTTTTCTTCTCCATTTAAGATCTATCTTTTCTTTGTCAAAGATTTGAGAAGGCCAAGAGTGTGTAAATGTTGTAGGAAAAAAATGAGACAAATTAACATACTAATGGAGGTAAATCTGTTGGTTAATCAAAAAGTATCAACCAGATCGTCTATTGAACTTTATAGATACAGAAGAGTTTCGCACTAGTCTCGACAAAATTTATACCCTTTTATAAGACTAGACACATTCAGAAGCCAAAGAAGCCGAGCTCGCTCGCTTTTTCCTTCTCAAAAGTTTCAAAATACTGATATATGATAGTCACAGCCAGTAAGATTCCAGTCCCTGACCCAATGGCTCCCATGAAATCTGCCAAAACAGTGAGTGCACCTATGCATACTCCTCCAAAAGCAGCTGCCGTTGGGATATACCGATTCAGCTCCTTCTGCAAGTTCGACTCTCTGTGTCCCGGCATCACCATTTGTTGTTCCTAATCATTTTATAAAATATTAAGTTTCCAGACCTTGACAGTGTTAAAAACTCTTTCTCAATGGAACTGGGTTTTAAAAATACCTTGAGCTGCTTAGCTACATCTCTAGCAGAAGACCCGGAGACTTCAATCCACGTCTTTGAGAAGAGGGCACAAGCCGTGAGCATGAAGACAATGTAGAACAGAGCATGGAATGGATGAGCTGCCATCTCGGCGAAGCTTGCTGGAGCTGTGATTAAGTAAGCAAGACCACTAACTGGTATAGATTGTCCACTGTACTCTGATTCTTTCCACTGTCCCAATAGGTTTACAAAGAAATTTCCACTGAACTTCCTGTAGAGTAGCTGTTTGACAAGGAGGAGATGCAATTGTGTCAACTTTATGTTCTTAACCTAAAGCATTCCTTGGTGAGGAAAGAAAAGGAAGTACCTGAGAGATGAAGTAGAGGTTTGAGACGAGAGCAGACTGGAGAATGATTGGCATGTTGGAGGTGTAGAAGAGCTTGATCGGGTAAGAACCCTGTTGGCCACGAGCACTCTTTGATCTCACGGGTAACACAACACGGAACCCTTGGAAGTAGATAACGATCAAGAAGATCAAGACTGTAGCAAGCAAGTTGGTAACATTGGGAAGGTTTTGCCTGTAGAAAGCCTGTCTGAGGGCAGCAACCTTATTGGATTTAGTTATCAGCATATGGAACAAGGCGATCACAGCGCCTTCAAACTCAGCTCCACGACCAGTGTTGATTGTTGTAGGACTAAATGATTTCCAGATAATGCTTTCACTGTGTCACCCACCACCAAAAGTTGAAAACTTTATGAATCTAAGAAAACAATCTCGCATTAAAAGACTAAAGCTTTTAAGCTAACAAACCAGATATTGGTTGCAATGAAAAGAGAGATCCCAGAGCCAAGCCCATATCCTTTCTGAAGAAGCTCGTCGAGGCAGATAACGATAATACCAGCAAAGAAAAGCTGGAGGATGATGAGAATAGCGTTTCCAACACCAAGCTGACCAACAGGACCGTACATACCAGAAAGAACATAAGCAACAGCTTCACCAATAGCAATCAGAATCCCAAGAAGCTTCTGAGCACCATTCCTACACACAAGAAAAGAAAGAAACAGATGAGACAAGAAAACAAGAATTCAGAGACAACAACAACAATCACAGATACTACTTACAAGAGAGCACGATCCTCGCGGACATTGTTGTCAACCTCAATGATCTTAGAGCCAGCTAAGAGTTGCATAACGAGACCAGAAGTGACAATAGGAGTGATACCAAGCTCCATGACGGTACCACGGTTGGAAGCAAGAATGACACGCATCCAATATAAGGGATCAGCACCGGTGGTGGCGTGGATTCCGTAGAGAGGAAGCTGACTGCAGACGAGGAAGATGAAGAGGGAGATGACTGTGTAGATTACTTTCTCTCTGAATGGAATCTTCCTCTCAGCACTCTGCACCTCCGGCAGAAATGCCAAGAATGGCCTCACCAAATGCAAAGGTCTAAATCCTCCTCCCATTGAATTGGTTATCTGCAAACAGTCTATGCCTTTTCAAGTTAGCACTACACTACACTTTGGGGACTATAAACAGTTTAGTAAAGAATTTATTAATTTGGGGGCTAAATTTTTTAAAAACGAATTTGAGAATTTATGTATATATAATTTTTTCCAAAAAATTCGGGAAACTAAAGAGAATGTTTCATCGGACTTAGCCCAGGCCCGGCTCTGACACTACACATGCCAACAACAATCAGCAAGAAAAATATAGCTACTTGTTGTATATTGCTATTCAACGAAATCTTGAAAAATAAAAACATTCCCATAAACTCAGATCTACCAAAAAGTTTCACGAAAAATTCATGAACGAATCTTTGATATTGGATCCGGACTAATCTAGCTAAATTATCAAGAAGGTCGGAGAGGATTTGGGATTATCAATCTCTGAACTTTGAGAAGATCTAAGAAGCTTTACCTCTGCGAGTTTGAAAGGAAGCGCTGCGACGAAGAAGAAGAAACGTGTTCCAAGTTTTTTCTGCTCGAAGCTATTTTAACAAGAAGATAATTACATGTCATCAAACCAATTAAAATGGCACACGTGCTGACTGTGGCCAAGTGATGACGACTTGATTAAAGACAAATATTCTAACATTGTCAGTGGATGAACTAATTTGATTTCTATTTTGTATTCATGCTATGTTCTCCTTTCAAGTCTTTTTCAGCTTTCAACTTCTACCACAACTTGTAAGTTGTGATTAAATTTACATTTCAAAGAAAGAAATACTAGATTATCCTCTCCTCAAGCTTTATAAATATAACTAAAATCACTTAACCGATTAAACCGATCAAAAAGTAGAAACATGTAAATATGTATATATTTTATAACTACATATGAAAATTTATTTGTTATATAAATTAATTCTTTTGTTAATAACCATTACCATATTTTTATATTTTTATAGTAATAATGAAATCCTAATTTGAAAAATATTTAAACTATAATTAAATAATAATGCATCGCAACCGAAGCTTCTTATTTTCTTAGTCGTTCTTCTTTTAATTTTTTTTTATTTCTTTTAGCATTGACTAAATTAAAGTGAACGTTATAAATTTGATGAACAACAACTAATGAAATTTTTTTACAACTTTTTTTTATCTATAAACGAACATAATTACATGTTTAATCGAGGAATCATAACTTTTATGAACACTAGATATGGGAAAGTGAAAAAACTTTGCTTTCATGCTTTTGTTTTGTGTTTTATTTTTATTTTCAAAATTTAGAGTTTTGATTTTAATTTTGACAATTTTATTTGATGGTAAAACGTTTTTACCTTTTGTTCTGTTATTTAAACATATAATATTTATTTAATAAATGATTGTATTGAGATGGCTATAAAATTTATATAATATAATCTCAAACTAAATAATTATGTTTTTTGGTATAAATTAGATAAATCGAAAACTGATAGTACAAAAACCGAATTGAACCAAAATAATATGGATTTAAAATGGTAATGGAAATTAAATTACTAACTGAAATACCAAAAATGAAAAAAAAAAATTGAAATCAAATCAATATTCGGATTGAACATCCCTAATGTCAGTGGATGAACTAATTATTAGTTAATCCTATACAATTTTGATAAAAGTATAAAACAACTCAACCGCTTGGGTTTGTGTACATCATTTTGATGCAATTGGGCCCATTGGTTGATTCTTTCGATTGAGTTGATTATTTCGTCAATGACCAGTTTTATTGTTTTTATATTTGGTTCCTTCTGTTTTTGATTTCTATTTTGTATTCATGCTATGTTCTCTTTTCAAGTATTTTTCAGCTTTCAACTTTTACCACCACTTGTAAGGTGTGATTAAATTTACATTTCAAAGAAAGAAATACATTGATTTCTTTTCATATAAAATATATCAGTAGATTATCCTCTCCTCAAGCTTTATAAACAGAACTAAAATTACTTTTCAGCTCGAAAAGGGACATATACAGAGCTTTTTTTTATTTCAAAATTTGTTATAATTTGAAATGTACTATGTAAAACAGAAACTCCAACATATTATGGGAATCGTGTAATATATTATACTATCAACAATGGAGTAGTTGAATCAATAATTAAACTGTTAAAAGTGATGTAGTAAAATTATTGAATTTGGAAGGAAAATGATGTCGGTAATTTTTTAAAAAGATAATTTGGCTCGTTAAACCAAAAGAAAGCTATATCAGAACGTCAAAAAAAAACATATTTTCCAAAAAAAAAATCGTACATATGAACTTTTAAAAAAAAAAAAATATCGAGTATGGTTATGCAATAATTTTTTTTTTATAAAGACGCTTTCCACTATAACATGCTGAAAGCACGTATGTAATATCAGAATGTGTTATTTGTGAAAAACTTATGTTCATTATTCTCATTGTTTATCCTATTAAATTTTTCTATGACAAATTTTTTTAACGAAAAAGTACATATACAAGATGAATAAATTAAAAGAAAATATTAATGATGATGATTATCCACTTCGTATGGACACTTGTCTTGGTCATAGAAATTATTACACTATTTTATTTACTAGAGAAATATAAATATCTTAGATTTTGTATTATAAATAGAGGTGAGAAGAAAAGAAATAATAAAATTTAATATTTTGTTATTCCTCTTTCTGACCACCACTCTATAAGCAATATAATAATATAAACTATTTATATTATATAATAGTTTTATTTAATTTACACATGTATTCAAAGACATGCACATACCAGATATCCAAATTTTTAAAGATATCATTAATTCATTATAATTTGCACAGATAATCAAAATTTTGATTCGGTTTGATATGCAACATTTCATATATCCAATATTCTAGATATCCAAAGAATTAATATATTTTACCACATATCGATCTGATCCGTAAAAAAAGTTAAAAAAAAAAAAAATTAAAAAAATATAAATAATAATATTTCATTACGAAAAATAAAAAACTACATATTTTATAAAGTTTAATAACTAAGTAACCAATTTAGTGAATACAAATATTATAAACTCATATAGAAATATAAAATTATAATATATATATATATATAACAAATATAAAATTATAATATATATATATATATAACTTTATATACATGTATATATCTATACAACAAATTGGATCGAATATCCGTTTTTAATTTTTTAGTATTTGTGATTTGTCTTTGACGAATACTGAATATTAATATTTTTCTTATTTGTAAATTTACAAGTATTTAAATTTTTCGGATCCAATCAAAATTTACATAGATTTTTCTTATTTCTAATATAAATGAATACATGTTCGTCTGGCGTGAATTAGTGATGATAATGAAAAGGCATAAATGAAAAACGTACAATGAAATTATGGATCAGTTTCACCTAATACATTTTAGTTGATTGTTGTAGATTCTAAAACTAGCTGGCTAGATGATCTAAGAGAAATCACCTCATGACTCATGTGTGATGTGTGTAGAAAACAGAGCTTGGTGAGAAAGAGCTTCGATCTTATGGTTCTAACCAACTTGTGGAAACACTACGTCGAGGACATGTCTCGAAATTACATTATTTATACTTTAATGACAAGTTGTATCTAAAACTCTTGCATATGATTCTATGAGTTCAATGATTAAGATTTATACTCCCTCCGTTTCAGATTAAGTGTCGTTGTAGAGTAAAATTTTCGTTTCAAAATAAGTGTTGTTTTATAGTTTCAATGCAAAATTTATTGATTTTTTATTTTAATCTATTTTTCTATTGGTTGAAATGTGGTTAGGTGTATTGGTAGTTGTGTTTTTATTTTAGAAATATGCAAAATTAAATGTTTTCTTAATATGTGTGTCGAACTCTAAAACGACAACTAAAATGAAACGGAGGGAGTACTAGTTTGTAGTTATGAGCAGTGAGCTTTAAAGATTACTATAAAGTAGAACAAAAAAAAAACAATAAATGGCTTTCATTGAATGTGTGTGTGTTGCAAATGACTTCTACATAGTTCGTGTAATCGATAGCTGACATGTCATAAAATATAACCAACAAATTTATGTATGCTAAGACAAAAGATCGAAAATCATATTGGAAAGATGACAACATATATTAAGAAAAAGATAAAACAATTTAGAAGAAGCTTAAGATCTAGACTTTCAAAGAAAATTGAGGATCTTTCGACAAGACATTAATAAAGCAAAGAGAATGT
Organism: Sinapis alba; assembly: GCA_012274485.2. Lineage (NCBI taxonomy): Eukaryota > Viridiplantae > Streptophyta > Magnoliopsida > Brassicales > Brassicaceae > Sinapis > Sinapis alba. The sequence continues at coordinate 34,114 of MU107427.1, forward strand.
AAATCTCAAAGTCGTGCTGTATTCATTTGAGACCTACTCACCAAACTCATATCGTTATCAGGATCGTTATTCGACTGCACGGTCATGATACTTGAATGGAAAAGGAAAAATATCGTCCCATTTATGAGAAACTATAAAGTTACCTAAAAGAAACTAAAAGTGATGTGAGGGGGCAGCGAAAGCAGTAGACACGTCAAATGAGTTCACGAGGGATAAGGAAAATGTTATATAGGTAAGTGTCAATTGACAACACAATCCGGGCCGACTCATACTCTTAATGCGGGCCGCCGGCCCATTCCGACAAATCGATTGTCACAATCGTGCGGTGGAGTAGGGGCAGCCAAATCAACATTATATACCTCCACATGTAACTAACAACACCTTTCATTTGGGTACTATTATGATTGAAATGTCATAAAATATAACCATGCATAAATAGAGGTTTCGATCAAGTATTTAATTTTTTCATTTGTCTCTCAACTTCTCACTATAGAATCAATATCCAATTAAATTTTCAATCAGAATCTCCAATATGGACTTAAATAATATTAAATACAAATATTCCGACTAGTTTGTTAAAATCCGTTACTAGTACAATATAAAACATTGTTTTTTTTTTGAGAAAAACAATATAAAACATTGTTACTATATTGATATTATTTATAGTACTAATTCTATGATCCCTCTATGTATTATTGTAAATCCCTCAACCCCACTTTTTCTTTTTCTTTTTCCTTTTTTTGAACATCCCCTCAACCCCTAATTTCAAGACCATGGGTGTATGTAAATGTTACACTCATTAAGTACGTTGACTGAATAAGAATCATTAATCTCGGCCACTATAGACAACTTGTTACCACATGAAGAAAAACTAAAACAATGTTATTACAAGATGGGATACAAATTTAAACCCGTGCCATTTTGAACCAATATATAAACTTTTGACTAATATGCTCATGGAAAATTTTTGGTAACGTGAAAAACGTAATTTAAAAAAAAAATGTGTAAAGTCCCAAAACAATGGTCTACCTCGTGGAAATTTCGTATCATAATAGTTAGAAAAAGAATTTACTAAACTTTTTTTAAAAAATGAAAAAGAAATTTTAATCTAACAAAGACTATCAATGGCCAACGCCCGGACTTGGAACGGATTGAAGAAACCGGTCAACGGTGGAGAGATGTCGAGATCGGAGCTTCACGGCTGAGATGGCGGCGTGACCCTTTTTGCTCGGCGTCGAGTTTGGGATTTTGCCCTTTGGCAGAGCTGCTAGGGTAGTGGTGTTGGTCACGTGAGGTACGTGACTCTTCTCTTCCTCTCTTACCCTCAAGTTCTCTTGTTTTTTCATCTCCAACAGCTTTCTTGAAGAAACAGGTGACGGCAAGGCCACGACGATGATGGCAAAGACAATGAAAAGTCCGATGGTCACTAGACGGACGGCCATGAAAAATCTTTGGGGAGAAATTCAGAGAAAATAGAAAGAGACAGAGATATGAATTCAATATTATTCAAAGACTTAAGGTTGCTCTGAAAGCAAGAAGTATTATGTATATATAGCCAATATAATAGAGAGAGAAAGACAGTTCCTATTTTAGAATGTTGATAAAGTTGATTAATGTATGAATTGGTGGAATCACTATTTGTCTTTTGTGTTTGTTTTTCTTTCTTTTGAATAGAAAAAGTCGCATCATTATCGTCGGTCTCTTAACCGAGGTTCTTAACTCATGATTATATATTTTTTGTTTTATTTTTGTTTTACACTTTTCGACTAAGAAACGACTCTTATATTTATTATTTAAGAGGCGGTTCTTAGTTTTTTTTTTCTTAAAAAACTAAGAAAAGTTAAAAACCATCTTTTATCCGAAGTTAAGAATTCTAGTTAAGAGATTGAGGATAATGATGGCGTAACGTAAGACTCTACCACATGCGCATAGCAAAATTAGTATAACTTGGTAATAATTTTCAAACAATATGTTTTCATTAAATTTTATCTATGTGGTCATTTGGGAAAATTGAATTAAGAAATACAAATCCAATGTTTCAAAAGTCACGTACAAACATATAAAAGAAGGTTCGTGGCAGTTTCAGTTATACATAGAAAAATGAATTACGTTTCCAAAAGTCAAAGAGGACATTTTAGACAGCAGCCTGAAGATGAAAAAGTGAAGTTATCATTTCGCATAAAGATCAAATATTACCAGCAATTGTTATCCAAAATGTGAAATGTACTTAAATCTGTAAGGAGGCTAAAGTCAAAGATCAAAAAAAAAAAACTATAAGAAACGACGACGATCATTCCGACTTGAAAAGAAAGGGATTAGTCATCAACGGGAGTACAACTAGTTTAATCAGTATGCAATAATCAGAATAATCTTTTAGTGAATCAAGTTGAGTCCTAAGTACGTAGTGAATCAAGTGAATCAATTTAATACTTATAGACTAATTTAGTTAATTAGTTAGGTAGGCTAATTAAATCTCTTGAGATACGGTATTACGTACGATGTACCACGTGGGATGAGTTTGGTACGAGATGAAGTTGATGTTTTTCAAAATTCAGAAGCCGCCGGCCACTATTTTCAACGGTGGTCGTCACGCCACCGCCAAATGTTAGGCTCACAAGTTTCACACACTTTTTCTTTTTTTTTTTTTGAGAAAACATGTTTCACACTTTCCGGTTGATGTTGTTATCCCAACTTTTGTGGAGTTTTATTTTTCTCTAGTTTAGTTTTGACTATTAAAAACAATTTTACTCAAAAAATGACTTACTAACACATACTAATGTCTGACTTGGTAACTCAAATTTTCAAGCTTTTTGTTAAATGTTATTTTGTATGATATAAAATATCATAAAACAACATTGAAAACACGAAATCTAATCAGTATTAGATTGCTGGGGAATTTTTTGTTAGTGCTTGCCATAATCTTGAGCGTTGGTTAAAAGCAATAAAATCATTACTAATATAGAAATCCATGCACCATGCACATATCTCAACTAAATAAATTAGTTAATAACTACGTGAAACTTTGTGAAAATTCATGGAATTTTGACCATAGAACGGAATTAACCTGCAGCTCCCTGGAGTTTAAAATATGATTAACATAGTGCTTCGAGCGATCCAGTCATGGTAATTTAGAGCCTAACTAAATACAGGATGTTTATAGTAATCCTTTTACAACTGATAATAATCCATTTTAATAATTGGATAAGTGGCTTTTCGTCAAGTGAATTTACTAAAATATAACACTTCAATTTGCAAATTACAAACTTTTAAAAGGTAAAATTTAGATAAAACTTAAATGTATTATTTCTGGCTATTAGACATCTAAAATCTCCGGTGCACCTTTCACATGATCATGGTGATGCAACAACATATACACTTTAAACTTAGTCGATTTTTTTCACAAGTTTTTGAAATTTATAATAATAATAATAATAATAATAATAATAATAATAATAATAACAAAAATTTCTCATATATTGATTTAACAAACATATAACAATGTGTCTACGGCGATGCAATAATATACAAACTTGTTACAATTATTTAAAAAGGTCACAAGCTAGCTTTCTATTATATTTATAAGATATATTGAATTCACATATATCTTCAGGCAAGACCGAAAATAAATAAAAAATTGTAGGAATTTTACGTTTTAGGAAGAAATTCACGAATTAAAAAAAAACGCTAGTGAAAATTTGAAATAGTAATAGTACATAACATAGAAAATTTTCGTTAGATAGCCCTTTTAGTTTGTTCTTCACAAAAATAGTTCTTAAGGAAGAAAATGATCAAAATAGTTTTTTTTAGAAGCTAAATTTTTGATTTATATGCATTTATACTCCTAGAGTTAATTAATTTAGACTTTAGGGTTTAGAGTTAAATGGTGGGTTTGGGGATAGGGTTTCAAATTTTAAAATAAAAATTAAAAAAGTTGAAAATTTCAAAAAAAAAATGCTATTTTGATCATTTTATTTTTCTACGGCTATTTTGTGACAAAAACTTTAAAAGAGCTATTTAAGAGAATTGCCCTAGTACATATAGCAAGAATAATGAAAAATCATTGTCTAAACCACAAGTATACTAAAATCCTACATACTAATGAAAAATCTACTTTTATTTGTAACTTTTCGACAAAAAAGTTTCTCAACTGAGTATCTAATGAATTGAACTTGTTATCTTTTATTCTCCATTTTTAGGGAAATTTTCGTTTTCAAAACAAATGACATTTTCAATTTTTTATATAAAATTTATTAATAGATGATGATATATAATTATATCATCTATTTTATTATTGATTGAATTATAGTTAAGTAAATAATTAATGATATTTTTGTTTAGAAAATATAAGTTTTAAATGTACAATCTTAAAACGTTATCTATAGAAAACGGAGGGATTAGTGTATGTTAGAGCACCCGCAATGGTGTTACTCATAGGAGTCCTTAAGATTTTTTTTTTTTTAATTTTTAATTATTATTTTTTTCAAAAAAAAAAAAAATTCAACCAATCGCAAGTCGCCACGTGTCGTGGGGACCCGCAAATAGTGCAAAGATCGATCCTTATATAAGGATTTTAAGGATCGAATCCTTAAATTTTGGTAGGATCCACTGATTATTTAATTATTTTTCCCGTAAGGACTCCTCCTTAAGGACTCCCATTGGAGGTGCTCTTATATGATCATTGGATTTGTCGACTTGTATGATTTTGTCACCGTTAAACGTAGAACTATACCAAGCGTGTTCGTGACTAGGGGTGGACATTTTATCCGTTAAATTTGATTCGATTCGTTATTCGATTCGATTCGATCCGAAAATTTCGAATATCCGCAACCTTTCGAAGCAAAGCAAATACTAAAAATCGATATCCGTTAAAATCGAAGCAAATCACAAATATTAAAATTTTGGAAAGCGAATATCCGCTCCGATCCGGCAATGTATAAATACATGTATATCTTGATTATATTTAAAGTTTTAAATGTATAAAATTATAAAATTATAATTATTCTACATATGATTTGATAAATTTTATTTATATTATTACTTATATAAAAGTATTACATAAAAAGAAGAGAAAAAATTATGAAAATTATAACTTNTATAAATCAAAACGGATAAGATATCCGTAAGTATTCGTAAATATCCGCAAATATTTATTTATTTTCCGGATATCCGTTTTTCAGGATATCCGTATTTTTCCGAAGCAAAGCAAATCGAAAAATTAGATATCCGTAACATACGAAGCAAATCACAAATACCTTCAAAAACCCGGATATCCGATCCGTGCCCAGCCCTATTCGTGACATTAATGAGCTAAACACAAAATCGTGGAGGCAGAGAAAAGTCAAGAGCATGGCCGGTACCTAAGACTCCAAAATGGGCCTCCACTGCTCCACCTTCACACGTATAACCCTGATAACCTTAGAAAATGACAATAATTATGTACCGAACAAATATTATATACATGTTCTATTTTTATCTATATATTTTTGAACAAAAATGTCAAGAAAATAGTATTATATATAATTCTTTGTTATTATAATATGTTTACTGGTAAGCTCTCGGATTAGTGTTAAGTAACATAAGATGATAACTAAATTTTGACCCACATATTGAAAATGTAGATATTTTTTTCTTTGCAAGTGTAATATAAATGTATCAAATATTTGTAAGTTTATGTGTTTATATACATTATTGAACTTTCACTCAAAGTGAGGAATTTGTCACATTTTAAAATTTTATTTAAAAACAAATATTTGTTAATTATAGGATTGTGTATTTAAAATTTGATAACTTAATATGTTTGTAATTGTGTTGATTTTTTTATGTACGAAAAATATTTATAGATGTCGAGACATGATTTAAAAATTTGTATAATTGTACTTATAAAAATTAATTTTGAATATCTTAATTTTTTAAAATATTGTATTTTCCCGACAAAGGTATTATATTAATATTTTTAATTATTTAAACTATTATATTTACAAATATAATATCAAACATATTTTTCATTGCTTATTTTACTATTTTATAAAAGTAAAGATAATGAAAATGGATATCAAATATTTCTATGTTACTTTTTTAGAAATATGGACTTTACAATATACTTTTTGAAGACAATACATTTTTTAAATTGTGGTTTTAATATTTAACTATTATTGTATTGGTTAACCAAATAAACTCAAAATATTCTTAGGAATATTTACTATATATTTTAGAAATTCTCAAATATATTATTGTAATCAAATCATATAAATTTGCTAAGATAATGACATACATTAATGATATAAGTCAAGAAAAATTATTGATACAAACCAATGTTTGAAAAATTGATGTCAAATAGTTTTGAATTCTTTGATTGACTATTTTTCGTAGCTATTCCAATAAAATAAATATGTGACATTAAATTGATCATGATTAGATCTAACCCATGAAATAAATATGAAATGTGAAGATAATGATTTTACCTCAGGTTTATAGATGAAATTATTGTTTAGTTCACAAAAAGAACCGAAGAAAATGAAGAATGGCCAAATCATATGTGGTTTGAAATGATAAATCATTATGAAAGTTCATCTGCACATAAACCAAAACCAGAATCAACAAACCAAATATATATATATATATATATATATATATATATATATAAATCTTAATATTTTAAAATAAAATAAATTACTAAATCGAAAGCATAAAAGGTTAGCATCATAAAAATTCAGTGACTTCGTTTATCTCTTGCGAAAGTATTATATATAGTAAATTAGTGGACATTTTTAAATGATCTACCCATCACGATAAACTATGAAATAGAATATTTTTAATAAATTCTTAAAAAAATTATGCTTATAAGTAAAACTATTTTTGGAATATTTTGTTAGTAAAGCTAAAGGAAAATATCTTGTAAATAGATTACACCCAAATTTTAGTTGACAAATCTCATTATAAATATTTTAATATTAAATACTTGAAATTAAGAGAAAATATATTTCGTCAGTTGATTACAATAACTTTTTGATTGACATTTTCTAATATGTATATTTAAATATAAAATTTATATAAGAAGAAATGGAAAACTCTAAAAAGTAGATTACAACAGTTTTTTTTATTGACATATCCCATTATATCTCACTCATTTTATTTGTTAACGAAAACGATGCAGTATTTAAAAAGAAAAATGGTGAGTTACACATGTTCTCAAATGTCCAAAATACTTTTATGAATGACACTATATTAATTGAAAAGTAAGAACTTTTAAGAGAAAAAATTCGAATGTATCATGCTTTAATAATATAAATTCTATAAATTTATTATCAAATGAAAACTTCTGCGTCATAATTTAGAACATAATAAAGTAGAAATTTCCCACTGAAAAAAACGAAGTCTAGAAATATAAATTAATGATAGTCCGTAAGTTTGTTAAAAATTCTCAGAAACTAAATAAGAAACAATTCAGTCAGGATTATTCTATCATGAGTCTGCAATTTTCAAAATGACTTAAAATAATATACGTATACTTGACCAATCCATATAGCAGTATATATGTAGACTTTATACTATCGGTGGATGTAAGTAAATATCTGTGACGTTCAATACCGTTAAGGGGAAGGGCCTTGAAAAAAAGATGAATCATGTTTTCATCAATTAATTTTAAAACAGACGAAAAAGAAGTGTAGAAAGAACAAAAAGAAGAAGAAGAAGAAAGCGTGGGTGGGTCACATGGCCATGTTCTGGTGTTGCCGATCAACATGGCAACATTGGTGAGTTCCACTTTTTCTTGAACACGTCCAGGGTCCCATGCATCCTCTCTACTGTATTGTCCTTTATATGTATGACTGTATGTACACATTTGATCTCTTTGTATGTAATATATGCCTGCACATAATGCGTTTTAAACTAGTAGCACGTACAAGTAGGAGTGGGCACTGAGCGGATAGTACCATAAATTTTAATATTTGTAATTTGCTTCGTAGTTTATAGATATCTGATTTTTTGATTTAATTTATTTTGGAAAAGTAATTTACAAATATTTACAGATATTTATGAATATCTCATACATTTTATTCAATAAAAGTAAATCTAAAACACTATACAAGTTTATTTTCAAAAAATATCTTTTACATAAAATAAAATAAAAAGTAAAAATTAATGAAGCTATATGTTTCATAAATTCTAAAATTAATTATTTTTTATAAAAGATAAAATGTTCCAATTGACCAGCATATCCATGGGAGAATAGTGCTCGTGATTCCGGTGGGTGGTAGGCAGATTGTTGATCGATAGTGTATCACTGCTGATTTAAAATTGTATGTAACAGCTTTCTTGAAGGGGGGTGTTGAGCCAAAATTTTCTTGTGAAAGGGCAGAAGAAAAAAGTATGCATTGGAGACTCTGTTTCTTTGCATCTTGGTCGTTTGACCTCTGAGCTAATTCCTCTTCTTTGCAGGTTCTCACCTAGAGGCAGTGCGTCTTGAATGATAGACAAAAATAAGACCTTCATTTTAGGTGAGCAAAAAAACCCGACCATATATCTTTAATCCAGTTGAACTCGTTTACTGGTATATTGTTGTCTCTCCCTTGGTTTCGGTTTGCAACTGAGTATACCCTAATTTTGTGGAGTAGATACCCCATGGAAAAGTGTGCCAAAATAGCTATCTTCCGCTCCTCTTTGGCGTGGTTTAATACATTGAATCTTCTCAGCAAACTCAGGTAAAAACTTCTCAATTCTCTTTGTATTTCACTTGAGATCATTTGTGAGTAAGTCAGAGATCTGTAGATCTAGAGCCTATTCATGTATAGGCCCAAAAGGCTTGGTCTACTTGTTGACAGCTATTCAGGAATTATGCCATACTTTTGTTGTCAAACCATTTCGAGTAGTCTTTCTGATGTTATCTCTTAACAAATTTCTATGTAGGATACCTCTCCAGCCGTGTGAACATACTGATGGTATGTCAACTTCTAGGAAGCCTCTCTTATGATAATACTTATTTTTGTTATCCTCTCCATCCCACCAAAACCTTGTTAGGACATATTGAATTTTTTACACATGCTAATAGGCAGTTCAAAACATGACATTATGTAGGTTGGTATTGTTGTGAGGACAGCGTTTAGCACAGCCAATTTAAGTTAATAGATAGTTCTTAAATAAGATATTTAAGAACTGTCTCTTAATTTTTTATTAGATAAAATTAAGAGACGGTTCTTATATTACGCTAATAACTCCGTCCTATGAACTATGCAATAATCATAGCCTAAGCTTTGTCTTTGCTTCCTTTCTTTATATTTAAAAGAGTGTTCTTCGAAAAAGTTAAAGCTGACTTGTTTCTGTTTATTTGTTGTCCTGATATTGTTTCATATTCCGTGAAAATATTCAAAAGCATTTGGCAGGAGCAAAGAGTAATAGAGTATAAAAACTTTATATCATCAGCAAATAACATATGGTTAACTCGTGAATTGTCTCTTACTACTCTAATTCCCTGTAAGATTTCTTCCCTTTCAGCTTTCTTGCATAATCCTTATAGGACTTCCCCATATAATATATAAAATATATGGAGAGAAGGGATCACCCTCTAAATTATTCAACTACTAAATCACTGTTTATCACTTTCTTTCAGTCCTCTTACTTCACAAAATTTCAGCGACAAGAAATCTATATAGGTGATGAAAATCTTTATACTGTCTATCATGTGAGTATCATTTCTAAAGCATAAACCCCACATCCGAAACTTTTTTGGGTAAGATTTGTCTTTATTGATTTATTAGACGGAATAATATGTTTTAGGCTTTGACAATAGAGTAAATAGTCGAATTGACTTGTGCAACAATTATTCTCGTTTTTATGATTTAACATATTCTCGTTTAATGTTAAATCTTGGAACTGAGTAAAAGTCTTCAAATGTTTTACGAAGTCATACTAATTGTTATAACTTATAACGAATATTTCTCTTACTCATGATGTATATTTGACTTGGGAACTTCTAAAATACAAGAGACGACGTGTTTGATCTCGCTGTGCACAACCTATAACACTGATACAAGATATACATATAAAAAGGTGAATTAAGCAAACAAGTTATGGGCTGCCGGCTGCCGACAATAATTGCTTTGCAGATATCGTAATTTATATGGTCTATTCTAATGTAATATAGCTTATAAACTATAAATTATTGCGCCATTTAAAGAAACATCATAAATAGTTTATAGCCCTTCGTCTTCGAAAATGAAAACAGTGTCAAATAATGAAAAAAAGGTAGCGGAGTCCGGTCACAAGGTATGTGTACAGTGGCGTGCTTAAATATATTAAAAAAATTATTTGCTTCAGACTCCTAATTAATATAATATTATTTGGAGTCCCCGAAATTAATAATCACTTATAATATGTTAGTTTATATATTTTTCAAAAAAAAAATTATGTAAATTTGACTAATTTTTTTATCAAAGTCAGTTTTTTCTATATCATGATATAATTATGGTTCTAGTTTATAGTTAAATTTATATTTCTATAATTTTAAAAAAGCATTTTAAACTTTATTTATATATTCAGTTAACATGATTGTATACAAAAACTATATAATTGTATATAAGTTTATCTTAAAACGGGATCCTCTCCTATCAGTGGATATTTCTCTCTCCTATCGTCTCTCTCGCAAGTGAAACTCGCATAAATCACAGATCTACTTTTCACCGACGTACGGCCGCGAGTGTGAGCGCGTGCTGACGTCGGTGGCCCCTCTCCTCCCTTAACTTGTTTGTTTTTGCTCTCCGGTGGTCTCTGCTCTCCTATTGCTTTGTTGTTGGCTCTGGTTCGGCGTGTTTTGCCCTGTAGGTTCCGTGCGCAAGGTTGCTGACGGTGGTGGAAGCTCGACGAGTTCTGGTGTTGCGACGCGGTGGGACATAAGGAGTTCTCACCGGTGGAGTCGGCTTTTCTAGGCTGAGAAAGAGGATCGTGTTTCCCCTTTAGATTCTCTCTTTCGTGTCCTCTCTGTTCTGGGTTGTGTGGAAGGCGTGCTTCTCGGGTTTGCGGTGCGGTGGTGCTGCTCAAGTCCGATGATGGCGTGCGACTTCAGCGGTTGGTGTTGCGAGTCTCGACGGTGTCGCTGGGGCTCCTCTCCTCTGTGTTGGAGTCAAAAGCTACTCCAGTTTCTTAACCGGAGATGAGTTGCGGGTGTTGGTGTGCAGGCGGAGATGGCACTGGTCCCGAGTTCAACTCATGTGGGCGTGCTAAGTGGGCTGTTTATCTGGTCGTCTATGGCCAGTAAATTCTGCTTGGTATGCTCCAAGTTTTTTCCGAAAACATTGCTCTGTCGCCAATTGAGTTCTATGGTGGTCAGCGGCGGCTTCTCCATTGTAGTTCAGGTTCTTGTGAGTTTATTTGTTTCGTTGTTGACTCCGGCGATTCTTTGCGAGTCACATGCACCGTATCTTCGGTTTTCGAAGGCGGCAAGAGACGTCCCGGCTTTGGTCTCGATCGTGGCGGAGTCCCTCTTGCGTCTAGTTACCATCCCAGTGCCGGTGAAGGGTCACTTGATTCTCACTGGTAGTGTAGCTTGGCTGTTTGTGCAGGTCGTTAGAGCCCTCTCGGTTTGTGTGTGGCATGGAGGATAGGCCCATTTGGTGTACAGGTTTCGTGGCGGCAGTAGCGAGCTCTCTGCTTGGTTGGGAGGCGATTTCAAACGTTGTGTGACGTTGCGTACAAGCCGAGTCTTGGTGGCTTTTGCAAGGCTCTCGTGGTAAGTATCCGGAACTTTCCCCTATTGTTCGTCTTGCGCTTCATTGATAGTGACGATTACAAGCTCGGTTAAGTTCATTGGGAACTAGCTACTCCGGAGACGACTTGAGAAGTTCCGGCATCCGAGGCAACGAGGAGAACCTCACCTTTTCGGATTATCGTCAATGGTTGAGAACAGTTACCAAGTTCAAAGGATTCTGAAAGACAAATTAGCGGAACGTGCTGGGTTTAGTGGGTGGGCGAAGCTAATTTTGTATTAGGTTGATTTTGGAAATTTTGTTCAAAACCTGTTTGTAATCGGATCTATATTTCCCGAGTTTCGGGTTGATTTAAAAAAAAATAAAATAAATAATAATAATAAAAAAAAGTTTATCTTAAAACTTTACCTTAGGCTTCTGCAACTCTTTGCACAACACTTTATGTGTAGTATAATAAGCGTTGGTGGCACAATTTTTCTCAACGACCAAGAACACAGAACGGTCTCTAACTGTTGCATTTGCTGACTTTAGGTGAGCAAAATGGGGCCTGAATTAGTGGTTGATGTCAGTGGCTAAGGTATCTCTGACTTCAGACATAAAGTATTAGTTTGTGTGCCTTTTGTCTCAATAAACTTTCCATTTCTAAGTTTTTTTTTTTGAAGTATTTTGTTGGGCAATTCTCTTAAATAGCCTTTTTTAAGTTTTTGTCACAAAATAGCCCTAAAAAATAAAATGACCAAAATAGATTTTTCTTTTTGAAATTTTAATTTTTTATTTTATTTTATTTTTTGAAATTTGAAACTCTAACCCCAAACTCACCCCTTAACTCTAAACCCTAAAGTCCAAATTAGTTAACCCTAGAGATATAAATGCATATAAATGAATTTTTAACTTCTAAAAAAAATTAAAAGAGGCTATCTAAGAGAATTTCTCTATTTTGTTTCTCTTCTAGTTAAACACGTACTCGTAATTTCTCCCAGAAAAAACGTACGAGTGTTGGTCAATGAACAAACATGAAAAAATAATAATAAAAAACTAGTTTTTGTAAGGGTGTTGTCAAATTCTCATTGTCTGTTAACTAAAACAGAATAATGTTTTTCATTTTTATTTTGTTGTGTGGTCGCATCATTTGCTCAATTGGACTGATAGTAGTACTATCATAGTACTAATCGTACGTGCATGTGCACTTTCATAGAAGAGTAAACAAAGTTCAATCTCTGATTGAAAGATGGAAAGATGTAATTTACTAACGATGATGACATTTTTGGACGGCGGTTATAGTACAATAAATGAAATAATTTAATTACTTTTTAAGATCCTGATTCCTCAAAGTCAAATAAGATTCGATTAACTTTGTTTAGGCCCAACACACAATAGACGAAGAGATAAAAAAGAGTCTCCATACTCACACCCTACACTGACTTTGATTGAATCAATTTTCATGAAGTAAAATACCCAATATATAGTGGGATCCAAGGCCCAAACTTGGCATTCATATTGTACGTACAACATTGTAATCAAGTAGATATTTCCGTTGCAGCCAAACATCTATATTATTAAAACTGAATATTATTAAAACTGAATACATTTTTGGTACTATTTGAAAATATAGATAACAATATAAATGAGAATTGTTTAAAAATATAGACAGTAATGTCCTTTTAGTAAATTATTTTATTTACACATTTAACCATTACATTTACAATAAATTAAGTATTTCTTTTGTATTTCTTTTTATATACAAATTATGCTATTGAATTTAAAATTAATTTAAATTAATTAATGACAATTCCAAAGCTAATGATGTTATTGATAATCTGAGAATATTAATTATAATATAATATATATTATATAAACAATTTTTAAATATAATATACACCTTATTTAGTTTAGTCAAATATAAAAATTTTAAGAATTAAATGTTTAAGAAAAAATATCATAAAATTAATAATAATTCATAGAAAACTAATATAAAATATTAAATTTTTAGTATATTGTTTCATTTAAAATAAATTAACAAAATAGGTTAATATATGAATAGTACAATTACAAAATATTAAATTTTGTAAAAATAAAAAAACTTATTATCAAACATCTATATTATAAAATAATATATTCTACTCTATATGTAAATTATAAAACATAAAAATATACATGAGATTCTTAAAACCAGCGGTTTATGAATTCACGTTGAACATAAGTTAAATCAAACACTTGTGCGAGGGCGCGAGTCAATTCTAGTTATCCTTTTAAAACTAACTAGGATACTACCCGAGTTAAAACGCGGGTTATGTTTTTTCTTTTGTTTATTTACAAAATAAAACTTTTTATATTTTTTTGACCAAAAAAACTATTTCATTTTTAAATTAAATATTTGGTTGTTTGAGATTTGTGTGTTGGTAATATCAATTTCAAATTTACTCAGCGGATCCATCCAATAATCAACCCAATATTCACTTCTTAACATTAAACATTATCTTTTTGCATCTAATTATTTTTGAATGATGAATGAATTTTCAGTTTGTACAAATCACACTACCAAGATAAAAATAAACCTCTAAATTAATATATTAAATATATTATTACTAAATCGAGTAAAACGATTTATGAAATGGTTAAGCCAAATTATATGTGAAAATGTTTATATTAATATTTGCAAATATTTTTGTAGAAAAGGTTAAGATTTGAACGGTCAGTACAAATTATATGAAAATGGTTAAAAGTAAAACTCGGGTTGGGTTGATATTCCACGATTCAGTTGGGTTTATATTATAAGATGGTTAGTGCAAGTAACTTGAATGAGTGTGAAGGATGTGATTTAGAGTCTAGACCTTTGATTATTATCAGTTAGTTAAAATATGTATTTACCAAATGTTTTTGTTTCAATCGTACGTTTTATGCAATATATCATGCATATATACTAATTTTCTAATGACAATATTCTTCCGGCATTATTTAGTTTATTGAAGATGTAATTGTTTAAATGTATATTGCTTTTTTGTTAAGAAAATATCATATATGAGTAAATTTAGGCTAATTTGTTAAGTTACTAATTAATGGTTCAACTATGACTTGTTTATAGTAGATTTTTCTAGTGGCTCTATTTTAATAGAGTAGATGTTTGAGTGGATTATTGAATCTACACTAAAAGTAGAACTGAAAATCATCATTAGATGGACTGTAATCGTAATAACTAGTAAAGTTTTGATTCAAAACCAGTGGGGTATAATTAAAAGTTCGTATATATATATATTTTAACTTAGGGGGAAATTGTAAAATAAGCCATAATAATATTATTTTGTCCATTTATATTTTTATATTAATTAATCAGTTTTGGATGTAATTATCATTATAATAACAAAAATAATTATTAAAATTATATAATTAGGATGTGTTAATCTAAATTTATTAAAATGTATATTATAACTTTTTTACAAGGATAAAATAGATGTTCTAATTTATCTTCAACGTTTTATAAAAGTTAATATTCATATTATAAATTTTTTTCTATGATCTATCTAAATATATAATATGTATGTGTCAGTTCTAACCATAACGCTTTGTTATTTATAACGTACAATATATATTGTAAGCTTTTTATTTATAGTAAAAAAATATAAAAAATATTTATCTCTATTCTATTATTTACTCAATCATATATCTAAACAAAATAACTAATTCTTACCTTTAGGTAATCTTCTAAACATGTTAGAACTTATATTCTAACTTAGTTATTTTATGTTTTTAAATTTAAGAAAATATAGGAAACAATTTTATTCAAATTATCTTGTTTTTGACGTTAGATTACATTGAATAAAAAATATAGGAACAATTATCTCAAAAGATCCTAAATAAATAAAAAATATAAAACATAAAAAATCTTTTATCTTTATTATTTTGAATAATACATATAATACATATTTGAATTTGAATTTGATTTTTTCTAATTTTTAATTTTAAATCCAAAAATTCTTTTTAAAACTATTTTAAAATTTTTATTATTTATTTATTTATTTATTTAGGGACATTTTAGAGAATTTCTCAAAACATAATTACTATTTTAAAGTTAAATAAATTATTTTATTTGTTTAATTAGAGTGCTAATTTCATATTTTGAAAAATTAAAGGTATGTTTGGACAAACTTATAGATTCAAAGGTATAATGAAACAAATTGATTTCCAATATACCCAGCTCAAAATCAATCGGTTGAAAAGGTGAAAATGTTGCAGCGGTTTGAACTTTATGGCTTGGCTTAATATAATAAATCTTACCTTATATTAAGAACGCTGATCTAGTACAAAATATTTTATATCATTGAACTTTAGTATTAAGAAGAGAACTTCTCCAATATTGTTGTTTTCTTAGTAAAGATATGAGCCGCCAAAGTTCCTACTTTCTTGTGATATAGTCTAAAAATAAGATCATGAGAAACATTTGATGAAAATAAAGATTCGTGGAGGTCGAGCAGGGGTGGTAGAAAAGACAGACAAAGAAAGCGGTGGAAACGATGATGACTAAAGCAAGAAAAAGCTGTTCTAAATGTCATCGGTGGTCTTACGTTTTTTTTTTTTTCTCTTCTTTTTTTGTTCTTAATTTGTTTACTTTTTGCTTTCCTAGGGTTTGGCTAAAAGAGTTTTTAATTTTCTTTCCATTTAAATAGTTTTTTCTTCCAAATGAAAGTTTGTATTCTTTTGATGCACTGTCTGTGTAAATTACTTGCAAAGGAAGATGGAAAGGATACTAGAACGTATTAACACTCCAATCTGTTCTAAAACTGCTGCGTGTATCCATTTTATTTCACGGTAGATATATTTGCTTAAATTATTACCAAAATGTAGATTTCTTTAGTGGCTTGTCATCACAATATATTCTATTATAGTTTCGTAGTCCAACATTTTAAAATACACACCATTAGACCATGTTTATTACATGTCTCTATCTTTTAGAAAAAATAAGAGACAGTTTTTTTGCTTTTAACTAGAAAAAACTAAGAGACGTCTCTTAATCTCTTATTAATCTCTTATTTAAGAGATGTTTCTTAGCTTTTTCTAGTTAAAAGCTAAGAGACTATCTCTTATTTTTTTCAAGAGACTTTTCTTAAGAGATTTACAATAAACATATTTTTAGAGCATAATTAAGAGGGTGCTTAGGGAGATGCTTAGGGGAAAATTAATTAAATAGTAGATAGGGCTCACCAAAAAAATAAACACTCTTGCTTATGGAACTTGATTAAGAGCTGGTGCTTACACTGTCTGCGGACTCCACTAACACATGACGATTCGTAATTGGTTCGTTTATTATTATTTTTCTCTTTTTAAATAAAAAATAAATAAAAAATCAATCACCCCACAAAAGGTGTTAGGGTTGAAGATGGTCTTATCTTCATCTACGTAGACCTTTTTTTCTTTGAAACACCCTCTACGTAGACTACAACGCTTAAATATACGTACAACAAAATTATGTAGAGGAGGTTGGACTGCAGCAATTTTCTATTAAAAAAAAAACTCCAAAGTCAGAACTACAGTTAATGTGAACATATAAAAGTTCTATATACAGACTTTAATAATAGTAATTACAGAGAGTTTGGCAGGCATAGTAATGTGAATCATATCACAACTAATCAATTCTTTTGTTCAGCTGTGCTATTATTCTCCGCGTAAAGTTTATTAAAATCACGTATGTAATCATGTACCAACAATTCTTAAGTTTCAAGATGAAGTTCCAAAAATATGTTTGTTTATTAATCTCTACTATGAGGTTATAGATATCAAATTTATTAGCATTTTCTGTCTTTAAGTGGTATTTCATAATCTAAGTAAAATTATATAAATAGAAAAAAAGACAATATTCAAAGAGTAGAAGGGTAGCAAAGGAAAACAAAATGGAAATTACAAAATCGAATCAAACCTTTTTTTGCAATGATAAGTGTATAGAGATTAGAGATAGTCTTATGATGATTTATTGATTACCGTTGAGAAACTTGAAAAAAACAACAAAAACCGCCGTGCGTACAACGCTTCCCATGTGAGCAACAATAATAATATCCAATAAAATACCACCACGTGTCAAAAGATCTCCACTTGTGACCCCACTACCCTACTCCGGTGACTAAACACCGCCGAGCACTCCGGTAACTCGCCGAGATCGGCGAACAAAGACTCATCCTCCTCCCCCATCGGGAAAAACACCGCCGCCGAATCCGAGACGACGGCTGTCTTTTTCTCTGCTGTGAATATCGGACTCTCAAGAATGGTCGAAGAAGTGGTCTCCATCTCACTAAACCAAGCAAACTCATCGACGACGCAAGACGGCGTTGTTTGGATCTCTCTCCCAAGAACCATAAACTTATTATCATTATCACCCTCCTCCTGCTCCACCTCGGGTTCGGGTTTGGGCTCGGGCTTAGGTTTGGATGCGTTTCTAGAAGAAGAAGCGAGAGGCCAAGGATGGTTATGCTCAGAGGTGTAACTGATGAGAATCAT
>MU107430.1:13467-23553 GCA_012274485.2 Sinapis alba
ACTGAATGGAAGGATTTAACTCAATGGACCATGGACTGTCCGGACTGGTCCCATGAATACATGAAAAATGACCCATACGAACTAATAGGCTGATACGATCAGCCATTCGTACTTCCTGGAAGGACCAAGGACTTTCCAGACTGGTCCCAGCTGAGTGCGCTAATATTCCAGCTCCTGTGAGCTGATCAAGTCACTATGAATTGATCTCCAGCTGACTTAAGTCTTGTGAGATGATTTCCAGCTGCACCTAGCTGATTGAGCTGAACCCGGACCTCATACAGCTTCCGGTTCACTCTTCCAACACTTTTCCTACTCATCTTTTCCCATTTCCTGGTTAAGTCTCAGTTCCCTGATGCCCTTAACCCTCATTCCGGACCATGGAACGCTTGTCTCAAGGTCTTACGACCTGACTGGTGGGGTTCCTCGCACCATGGTCCGTCTGGATGATCCTATCTAGGATCGGGGACATGACAAGTCTCCTCCACTAACATGAGATTCGTCCTCGAATCCGAGTTAAGTGTTTCTTCAGGAAGAAATTGTATGTACCACTCTAGATACTCAGCCTTCATTCTTTCCTCCATTTCCCAAGTGATGAGATCTTCACCATTGTAATCCAACACCACTTTAATCATGGGAACCATCTTCTTTCTCATTGCCTTCTCTGACCGATCTACGATCCGAACCGGCCTTGTCTCTAAGGTGATGTTCTTTCCTATATCAGCAGGGTTCTCATGCAAAACAATGTCCTGGTCCGTCAGGCACTTCCGGAGTTGGGATACATGGAATACATTGTGCTATGCATCCAATGCCGATGGCAAGTTCAACTTGTATGCCGCTGCACCTACTCTCTCTATTATCCTGAATGGACCTAAATACCTAAGATCCAGTTTCTTTCGTCCAGAAACCATGGTCTTACCCTTGAAGGTAATCATCTTAAGATACACCAAGTCATCAACTTCAAACTCAAGATGTTTCCTACGCTTGTCAGGATAGCTCTTTTGGCGATCCTGCGCCTCTTTCATCTTTTCCTTGACCATTCTGCTCTTTTCAGTGGTTTCTTCCACAATCTCAGGACCTAACATGCTACGCTCCCCCACTTGGGTTCAGCATAGAGGTTTCCTGCACGGTATACCATACAAAGCCTCATATGGCGACATGCCAATGCTGGTATGGAAGCTGTTATTGTATGCAAATTCCACCAAAGGTAAGTGTTTCTCCCAAGACTCTCCCCAGTCTAAAACACATGCCCTTAGCATATCCTCCAAGGTCTGAATGGTCCTTTCAGACTGTCCATCCTTCTGAGGATGATAAGATGTACTCATGTTTACTCTAGTTCCCAAGGATTTCTTGAAAGCTTGCCAGAAGTAAGATGTAAAGCTTGGATCTCTATCCGAGACAATGCTTGCTGGCACACCATGCAACCGCACTATATCATCCATGTATATCCCCACAATCTGATCCACTACATCCCTTTTCCGAAATAATAGGAAATGAGGAGACTTGGTCAAACGATCAACCACAAACAAAACCGCATCCTTCCGGTTCCTGGTTGTAGCAAACCCAGTCACAAAGTCCATTTTGATGTGATCCCACTTCCACTCCGGTATGGGTAAGTTCTGAAGTAGACCACTGGGAACCTGATGCTCTGCTTTCACCAGTTGGCAAGTAGGACACTTAGCCACCCACACAGAAACATCAGATTTCATCCTCACCCAATGGTAATACCTCATCAGATCTTTATACATCTTGTTCAGTCCCGGGTGAACCGAGAACTTAGACTTATGAGCCTGCCTCATAATCTCCTCCTTCAGTTCCTGATTGTTAGGAACACTAATCCTTCCATTGACCAAGATGGTACCATTTCTCGCCGTTTGGAACTCAGTCCTGTCATTAAAAACAACCTTTTTAAGTTTCTCATCCAAGCCCTGAGCTTGACGAATCCTGGTAAGTAGATCAGCTTGATCCACTGCCTCCAACCCCAAAGGCTCATCCTGTCCAGACAATGTGTTAAGATGCAGTGACCGTACCATCTCTTCCAGTTCCCCAGTCACACTCTCGGCTGATACCTCCGCTCTCATGCGGCTCAAGGCATCTGCCACTAGGTTAGCCTTTCCTGGATGGTAAGCTATGTTCAGATCATAATCTGTAATAAACTCCATCCATCTCCTTTGCCTTAAGTTTAACTCAGGCTGAGTGAAAATATACTTTGGACTTTTATGGTCTTTAAGTATCTGCACCTTGGCTCCATACAAGTATGATCTCCATATCTTTAAGGCAAACACCACATCTGCCATTTCCAGATCCTGGGTCGGATAATTCCCTTCATGCTTTCTCAACTTTCGAGATGCATAGGCTATTACCTTCCCATGCTGTGTCAGGACACATCCAAGTCCAGTGATTGATGCATCAGTATACACCACATATGGCTGATCCGCCTCAGGCAACACCAGGACTGGTGCACTAGTCAACATGTCCTTGAGTGCTGAGAAACTCCTCTCACACTCCTCAGACCTTTCGAACTTCACGTCCTTGCCTGTCAACTTAGTTATCGGCTGGGCTATGCTAAAGAACCCCTTGACAAATTTCCGTAATAGCCAGCAAATCCCAAGAAGCTTCTTATCTCAGTAGCACTCTTTGGCTGAGGCCATTACCATATACACTTGATCTTTTCTTGATCAACGGACACTCCATCAGCAGACACTATGTGTCCAAGGAAACCAATGCTCTTCTGCCAGAAACTACACTTGCTTAACTTAGCAAAGAGCTTATGTTCCCTCAAGCGTCCCATTACTGCCCGAAGATGCCTCTCATGGTCTTCCTTTGTCTTGGAGTACACGAGTATATCATCAATAAAGATAATCACAAACTCATCCAAGTACTCCTGGAAAATACATGCATCATCTTCATAAATGCAGCTGGTGCATCGGTCAGTCCGAATGGCATGACCACAAACTCATAGTGGCCGTACCTAGTTCGGAACGCGGTCTTTCTTATATCATCATGCGCAACTGGAATCTGATGATATCCAGAAGCCAAATCAATCTTGGAGAACAACTTAGCTCCACGGAGTTGATCCAACAACTCATCAATCCGGGGTAATGGGTACTTGTTCTTCACAATCACCCTATTCAACCCCCAATAATCAATGCATAACCTGAAGCTACCATCCTTCTTTTTCACAAATAGGACTGGTGCTCCCCAAGGTGATACACTAGGGCGTATGAAACCCTTATCCAGAAACTCCTCTAGTTGCTTCTTCAGATCAGCCATCTCGGCTGGAGCCATTCTATATGGACTTTTGGACAATGGGGCCGTTCCGGGTTCAAGTTCTATCACAAATGGGTCAACCTTATCAGGGTGAATGCCCTGTAGTCCCCCAAATGCATCCTGGAACCCCCGGACCAACGGTATCCCCTCCGGGTCACCACCCCCTATGACCTCATTGGTGTAAATGGTAGCCAAAAAGGCCTCACAACCATTTCCAAGCATCATTTCCACCTGAACTGCTGAAACCACCAAACAACAAGAGGTCGGCTTAATCACTTGGAACTTAATCAGCGGTCCAAACTCATTCTCAAATTGCACCCTTTCCCCGGTAAGTAGCCCAATACTTTCCAAGCCAGTCCATACCCAAGATCACCTCATGATTCTTTAGGGGGACAACAATCAGATCTACAGGCATCGGCTTGTCCAAGATCATCACTGGAATGTTCTTAACCAGACCTAGTGGATTCATCATCTGCCCACCAGCAGCAATCACTCTTTCAAAACTATTCCAGGTTCCATACCGGAACATTCCCTTTTCGACAATATCTGGACTCACAAAACTGTGTGTAGCTCCAGTATCGAAAAGTACATGTGTTTTTCTAAACCACCTATACTTAAGGTCCCTACACAAGACCCAACCAAAGTATATATCCATCCTAGGTTCCATACCATGCAATTCTACAGGAATTAAAAAGTATAAGTCCAGAATATAACCAATGATCGCCTTGTAAGGCTGAGCCTCACCCTTATCCTTAGACAGCTCGTACACACGCTGTGCTGAGGTCTGGACGCGGTTCTGAACCAGCTTACTTTCCTTTGCACGCCCTTTACTCCGTCCGCTTTGCATCTTGGGACAATCCCTGCGGTAGTGTCCCTTTTGGCCGCAGTGGTGAAAAGTCCTAGAGTCACTTGCCGGACTTGGAAAGTCTTTGGCAGAGTGATCCATATTACCACAGCGAGTACAGGCTCCCATGGCCTTCCAGCATTCACCACCATGGTATCTTCCACACTTAGGGCACTCAGACCTACCACTTGAGGTTTTACCCTCCTCAGCCGAGTCCCTCTTCCTCTTCTAGTCACTACTTTGACCCGTGGACACCACCACACTCTTCACTTTCTGCTTGACCTCCTCAGCAAGGTTGCTCTCCAGCATAGCCATATGTTCCATCAACTCAGAGACAGTGTGGAAAGTGCGGACTGAGCAATAGGTCTGGACTTCAGCCCTAAGGCCTCGGATGAATCTACGGACCTATACTGCCTCGTCCTCCAGATCCTTACCACATAACGCCTGAGCCGGTTGAACTCTTCCTCATACTCACGAACAGTCCTGCGTCCCTGGACCAAGTCCAAGAACTTAGACTCCAAACAATCCTAAGCCTCAGCTAGAAAATACTTGTGGTTGAACTTAACCTCAAAATCAGCAAAGCGTTCAATGGTACCATTGGTACGCTTGTCAAGATCCAACCACCAGTTGTGTGCATCACTTTCCAAGAAGTGCATTGCAATGTCCTTCTGGTAATCTTCAGGACAGCTAGTTGAGCGGAAGTTACGAACCAACCAACCCGTCCACTCATCTGCCTCCATAGGATCAACACTTCCAGCAAAGTGTTGGTCCCCAACTTGAAGATGTGCTCCAAAACCTTCACGTAATCCATAAGGGGAACAGGCCTAGCTGGTGGATCAGTTTCAACCACCTCAGCTACTTGCCTCGGACGGACACCAGTCGCCTGAGAAGCCACACGAACTGGAGGAGTAACCTTCGCCACAGGTGGTTTCACCGTCGAAGTGAACGCCTGAGTCAAGGTCACCATCTGATCTCCCATAAGTTTCATAGCATCCAGTATGTCCCTCATAGATGGCTCAGCTACCACCTCCACACAAGCAATCCCAGAATTGTCTGCACCATTGCTCGGATCATCAGTATTAGGATGATTTAGCATCGTCCACTTGGACTTGTTCTTGCTGACCATCCTCAGCATTCACATGAGTCTCAGTAGGAAGGATTGGATCCTTTGGAAGTCCGCTCTCATTGTTACCCAACTCCACTTGAGTTGGTAACACTGTGGTTGGAATGGTTCCAGCTAGTAACACTGCGGTTTGAACAGCACCATCCTGTCCCACGGTTCCGGATGCTCCAGCCGTATCCTTTCCTCTTCGAGTCTTAGTCTTCTTAGTAACCTTAGGATTAGAACACACACAAAGGTTAGTTCACAACAGAACATACAAACCTCAAATCAATCCTAAGTTAAAACATTTCAAAGAATCATATCAAGTAAAACAATCAACCTACCGTGAGTCTCAACAGCCAATGTCTGGTGAACCAACTTGTAAGAACCGATCCTGGATTCCTCAATCCAACCAGACCGCGGTCTTATCAAACAATCCTAACAAATTTGTTTCCATTAATTCCGATTCAAGACAATATTTTCCTAAGTATTTATCAGAGATTTGAGGTTCATTAACAACAGAATACAAGCGGAAGCAATAAGGAAAATAGATACTCCATAGATAGATAAAACAGAAACAAACATCATTCCTTCGTTCTGCAGAAACAAGTTGCACAATAGGCTAAATCATAAGTTCACAAGTTCCACAATAGACTACTAAGATAACACGACAGTTATGTATGACACATTCACCACACATCTTCCCCTGGCCTGAGTCCTCACGGTGCCTTTCCTTTACCACGGTCCAAGCTTGTACCTGTTCGGCCCGAAAGTGGTCCCTATTCGCCTAGGCAGTTGGCCGGCCATTCCCTATAAATATGGACCCTTGGTCGAGATTTGCCACAATTTTTCCTAAGGGAAAGCTCTGCCCAAATCGTAAGAGAGAGAGAAAGAAAGGAAGAAGAAGAAGATCGACCAAACCCTTTGGCCGTGTGAGTTTGTGATTGATTCCCATCAGGAGTTTGTCTGTGTGAAGTGGAGACCGGTTGATGTTGGGTACCAGAGGCAAGGATAAGGACTTGGATAAGGGCTGTAGCACTCCTGAGTGCACGCCCAAGGTGAGTGGGATGGACCAAACCATCCTGCCATGGCTGCGGTGGAATTCCGTGTGGGCTGTGGTCGGTTTGGTGAAACCAGACAAATCTCTTCTCATTTCTTTACTGATTAATCTCTCTTCATCTATATTCTGTATGTGGTGGGTGTTTCAGACTCAGTGTGACTGTACCAAGGCCTTGGCCGGTCCAGGAACATAGTCCTTGGCCTTTGGCCTGACTGATCATGGTCGGGTTCAGTATTATACAGGTCGATCCATTGAATGATGACCATGGATTCTTCTTAGTTGGGATTTATAATGAATTGTCAGATTTGGGATTTAACCATGGTTGGATGTGATTTGGTCTGGTTGATGGGTTAGACCAGATTAGATCAGTCTGGCCGTGTGTTGGTTGTGTGTTCTGGATGTCTTATGCGATGTCCTGAGTGTGGCTGTGTGCCTTGTGAACTGATTGGATAGTTTATGGAACATATAGTAGGAGAACCGAACCAAGCAATGTAGACATGACTGTTAGGGAATCGGATTGTACTTATACATATGTCTTGTGGTGTGTGGTGGTTTTCAGGATCAGACCAGGACCGTAGCATGGCCAAGGAACCATGAGGACCTGTGCCGTGGATGGATGCGTGGTTTGTGGGATAGTATAGTTAGTTTGAACACATGAACTTATGATAGCCTATTGTGCAACTGAATCTATGTATTGGATCACATGTTTTATATTAATAAAGATACGATTTCTTCTAATTTGTTTAGACTTGGGAATCGGATTGCTTGAACCTCATTACTTGAACATGACTTAGAAATTGTTGAACCTTAAAACTGCACAAAAGCTACATGATTAGCTAAGTAAGGCTGCAGATTCATGATGGGCTTAGAACCCAGGATCGGGTCTTACAAGTTGATATCAGAGCGGAGTTGATTCTAGGATTGTTTTGGGGTTATGGGGAATCACCACACATCCGGCTGGGTCTCATGGTAAGGTCTGATTGATTGAGTTGTTAGACTTAGAGATTGTGTGTTTGTTTATATAGATGTTGGTGGAAATAACATGTGAATGTTTGATTTGAATCTCAAGGGTACAAAGAAATCTAAGACTTCTCGGAAGGGAAAGGAAACAGCTGGTGCGTCCGGACAAGTTGAAACGCATGGGGCTAACCAACCGTGTTGTTGCCTATCCAAACGGATGGGGCTAATGTGGAAACCAGACTGCCAATTACTCAGCTCAACCCGACCGAGGTTCGTGTGGATGGAGCTAGAACTCAGATGGAACAGGAGGACCATTTGATGGAGCTGATGGACGGCAACAAAGGGAGCTGGAGGATGAGGGTGAGTCCTCAAATGATGGATGCCAAGATGGGCGTGGGAGAGCTGCTGATGATGGGACAGCTGGGTTAGGGAATCCAGCTACTGAGCCATCCATGAGGGATGTGCTGGAGGCTATGAAGGCCATGGGCAATCAGATGGTAACCTTGACCCAAATGTTCACACCTTTGGTGAACTCATTTGTGGGTCAAGCTGGAACCATTCCAACAGCTGTTCCTTTAGCTGGTGGACCTGTGGAACAAGGGGCCGAGGTGATTGAGATTGATCCACCAGATAGGGCAACTAAAAGGATGGATTATCTGAAGCTGATGGAACACATATCCAAGCTGGGCACCAAACACTTTGCTGGAAGTGTTGATCCATTGGAGGCGGATGCAACTCGCTGCCCAGATGACTACAAGCAGGACATAGCAGTTCACTTCTTGGAGGGAGATGCTCACAGTTGGTGGTTGGCTTTAGACAAGCGTACCAATGGCACCATTGAACGCTTCTCTGACTTTGAGGTTGAGTTCAACCACAAGTACTTCCCAGCTGAGGTATGGGATCGTTGGGAGGCTAAGTTCTTGGACCTGGTCCAGGGTCGCATGACGGTTCAAGAGTATGAGGAGGAGTTCAACCGACTCAGGCGTTATGTGGGTAAGGAGTTGGAGGACGAGTCAGTTCAGGTTCGTCGGTTCATAAGAGGCCTTAGGGTCGATCTCTGAACCTACTGTTCTGTCCGTACCTTCCACACCGTGTCCGAGTTGGTTGAGAGGATGGCCATGCTGGAAACCAACCTGGCCGAAGAGGTTAAGCTGAAGGTCAGGAGCCACACGGCTCCTACTGGTGGTAGCAGTGACCAGAAGAGGAAGAGGGACCAGGCCGAGGAAGGTAAACCTTCAAGTGGTAGGCCTGAGTGTTCCAAGTGCGGAAGGAACCATGGAGGTGAATGCTGGAGAGCAATGGGAGCTTGTCTCCGATGTGGAAAGATGGACCACTCAGCTCGTGACTGTCCGAGGAAGGAGCAAGGGCCTAGTGGTGACACCAGGACTTGCCACTACTGTGGTAAGAAGGGACATCTCCGTAAGGACTGTCCTAAGCTGTCACCCAGGCCAAGCAAGAGCCAAAGAGAGGCTAGCAGGCCGGATCAGAACCGTGGGCAGACCTCAACACCACACGTCTATGAGTTGTCCAAAGATGAGGACAAGGCTGGACCATTCCAAGCGATCACTGGTAATTATCTGATCCTGTTCTTTTCAACTCAGTAGAATTGCATGGTACGGAACTTAGAATGGTTAGGTACTTAAGACTGGGTCATGTGTAGGGACCCTAAGTATTGGTGGTGTGGAAACGCACATACTTTTCGATACTGGAGCTACACATAGTTTTGTGATTCTAGTGATGCTCGGAAAGGGGTTGTTCCAGTTGGGAACATGGGATTATCCTGGGGTAGGGAACGTGGCCGGTGGGAAAGTTATGAGTTAACTAGGGGTGATTCAGGACATCCCAGTGGTGATCCAAGACAGGGTCATGCCGGTGGATCTTCTGGTAGTCCACCTAAAGAATCACGAGGTGATATTAAGTATGGATTGGCTTGGAAAGAATCGAGCCACTCTTGACTGTCACTGGGGGTGCGTCTAATATGAGAGTGGGTGTGGATCTCCGATCAGGTTCCAAGGTATACGTCCGATCTGTGGATGCTTGGTGGTGTCAGCAATCCATGTTGAGAGGATGTTGAGGAAGGTTTGTGAGGCTTATTTGGCCACAATCGCCACTAAGGAGGTCGTAGGGGGGGGGGTGACACGGAGGGAATACCGCAGGTCCGAGAGTTCCATGATGTGTTAAGGCCCCTACAGGGCCTTCCCCCGGACAGGTCGGACCCATTCATAATAGAACTAGAACCAGGGACGGCCCCATTATCCAAAAGTCCCTACAGAATGGCTCCTGCCGAGATGGCCGAGCTTAAGAAGCAACTTGAGGAGTTGTTGGACAGGGGTTTTATAAGACCTAGTGTATCACCTTGGGGAGCACCAATTCTTTTTGTGAAAAAGAAAGATGGTAGCTTCAGGTTATGCATTGACTATCGAGGGTTGAACCGGGTAACTGTGAAGAACAATTACCCATTACCTTAAATAGATGAGTTGTTGGATCAGCTCAAGGGTGCAAAGTGGTTCGCTAAGATAGATCTGGCTTCAGGGTATCATGAGATCCCTATTGAACCAAAAGATCTCTAAGACAGCATTTCAAACCAGGTACGGCCACTATGAGTTTGTGGTCATGCCTTTCGGATTTACCAATGCACCAGCAGCCTTCATGAAGATGATGAATGGTATCTTTCGGGATTTTTTGGATGAATTTGTAATCATCTTTATAGATGACATACTGGTATACTCCAAGAGTAAAGAAAACCATGAAAGGCATCTAAGGGCTGTGTTGGGACGGTTGAGCAAATCTAGTGGCAGATGCTTTGAGTAGGAGGAGAGCTGAGGTATCAGCTGAGAAGGAGGCTGATGTACT
>MU107431.1:0-51984 GCA_012274485.2 Sinapis alba
AGTTCTGTCCATAATTCTAATGGATTCTCAATGGTAAGGTATTGTTCCTTTAGGCTTTCCATAAGGTGATGACGGATTATCATAATTGCTCGAGAGTTTTCTTTCTCACTTGCATTATTTCCCTCATTTATGCATTCACCCAGGCCTTTGGCTCTTAGGGATATCTTGGCATCAAGTGCCCATTGCAAGTAGTTCTCTCGAGAGACTTTCAGGGCAGTGAAATCCAAGTTCACTAGGTTAGACATCTGAAATCATATGTATTTATAGTTTAGTTTTGATATAATCTCAATCAATCATCCAAGGAAATCAAGAAATTGGGTTTGGCCCGAGTTGTCCATCCGGATGGGGATGTCCGGACAGAGTAGCCCAAATGGGGCGTCTTCGGGTCGTCCCGGAACAGGTTCTGGACCGGGTGCCTTGGGTCGGCCCGGATAGGGTCGAGGAATCCCAAGTCGTCCCGTCGATAGCATTTCTCGACCATGGGTCTTACCCCGGACGGATTGTCCCGGGTTGCCTTGGTTTCGAGCTTCGGGTCGTCCCGGGCCGTACCAGGTAACGATTGTCCCGGGTCGTACCGGGTCGTACCAGGTAACGGGATGTCCCGGGTCGAGCCGGGCTGGTTTATAGGTTTGGGTTTTGGAATTTGAAATCTACCAACCTATGTGATTAATTTTCATAAATCTTTCAAGGCTATCTTGGGGTTCAAGTAATAACTTAGTATTTATAGGGGTTGGATTAAATCAAATCGGCCATAATACAAAAATGGCAATCTTAATGAGACTAGGTCGGATTTAGGTTTAGGTTTTCCATTTTTAGCAACATGGTCGATTATTCCTCCTAACTAGCCGTCTAAGTTCTAGAACATGCAATTCATGAATCTATCATCCTAGATGAACAAGAATGGAGTTGATTTCTATTTAACAATCCTAGGATAGATTCAAGCAATCAATCTAAACAACTTAGGCGATTTTGAAATCATAAACCTCAAAACATCTTTCTAGAAAATCGGTTTTGATCAAAACATTTATTCAAGAGGTTTTGATGAAGACTTACCTTAATCTTTGGATGGACTTGTTCTTCTTGTTTGTATAACCTTTAAACAAGCAATTCAAAACAAGAATTAGAACTAAGATATGAAGAACAAAGTCGATTGAAGTAAAAAGGAAAGTTTGAGGCGGCTAGGGTTCTTGGAGCAATCAGCCGATGAGTTTGTTGAGAGGCTGATCACGAATTTTGGGATGCTTCTTGCTTGGCTAGCTCGTGGATTGTAGAGGCTAGATCGTGCTGATAACGTGTTGTGATCTTGATGATCTTAGCTTGAGGTTTGCGAGAATATAAGAGAGAAAGAAGGAGGTGGTCGAATGCTTTGTATTGTGTATGAGAAGATGTATTGTGTTATTCATAATGGGCAAGGCAATGCTTCCTTATATATGGAAGCATTGGCCGACTTACAAGAGGAGTTAGGCGATGTGGGACTTTGTCCCATACAAGAGATAACTACAAAATGGAAATATAGATAAATGTCAAGGTGAATATTCTCCATCGACCAAGATAAGGAAGAATCGGGTCGCCATATATTTGGTCCGCCATATATTTGGTCCTTATCCATGAATGGATAAGGACGAGGACGGTTCCAGCTTGCCATCGACCACTCTCACTCTCTTCACTATAGTGACACTCTCACTTAAGCTGAACACGACCCAGGATCATTTTCTCGGTTATGGAACATCCCCTAAACCATCCGGTTTACAACACCTGCCCTATTGTAATATATTTCCATCCAACAAGTCTTTTTTTTTTGTAAGCCTTGAGTAGTGAAGTAAGGAATTTGTTTTCAATACATAGATCAAAAACAGAATTGTGAAAGCCGTGGGTAGTAAAAAGAGTCTTTTGTCTTAAGACTTGTAAACTTATTTGGGCTGCTGGTAGTTTATTTCCATCCAGCAAGTCTTATAATCACCTCATTTTCATTGTCTTTATCTAAAAGATATTAGTAAGCCGTGGGTGGTAAAGTGAGGAATCTGTTTTCAGTTCTTAGTCTTAAGACTTTCTAAACCCATTGGTCGTTAACAACTCCATTCCATTCAAATAATTGAAAACAGATTTGGGCAAAGCCGTGGGTATTAAAGTCTTTGGTCTTTTAGACTATTTAGCCGTGGGTAGTAATACAAAGTCTTTTGTCTAAAGACTATTAAACGTGTTGTTTTATTTACCATATACTAGTGACTTGTATGGTAGCAGCTGGTCGTTTATTTCCATCCAGCAATTCTTTGTCTAAAGACTTTTTATTTTGTGTCTTTACCAATCCATTGCCTTTGTATAAAGGCTTCTTCGTAAGCCTTGAATTGTAAAGAAATCTATTTTCAATTAATAGTCTTTGTCTTAAGACTTTCTTAAGCCGTTGGTCTTAACTTCATTCCATCCAAATAATTGAAAATCTAGATGTAGGCAAAGCCGTGGGTAGTAATCCAAAGTCTTTTGTCTTAAAGACTTTTTATTGTGTTTTATTTGCCATCCTCTAACGACCTTTATAAGAAGCTGGTTGTTTATTTCCACCCAGCAAGTCATTAAACTGGCTAATTGTAATTGTCTTCATAGACTATCGTATTATGTTTTCCTCCAACAAGTCTTTTTACTGATCCATAGTCCGTGGATAGTACAGTAAGGAATCGGTTTTCAGAAACTAGTCTATGTCTTAAGACATTCTCAAACCATGGTCGTTAACTCCGTTCCATTCAAATAACTGAAAACAGATTTGCATAAAGCCGTGGGTAGTAAATCACAGTCTTTTGCCTTGAGACTTATAAACCGTTTGGTTTTATTTTCCATCCCCTAACGATTTGTACTAAGCAGCTGGTCGTTAATTCCCATCCAGCAAATTTAGAACTGCCTCGTTGTCATTTTCTTGAGTACTATGTTTCCATCCAACAATTCTTTTTACTGATCTATGTCTTTTGTAAGCCATGAGTAGTGAAATAAGGAATCTGTTTTCAATTAGTAATCTTTGTCTTAAGATCTTAAGCCGTTAGTCATTACTCTATCCATCCATATAATCAAAAACAGATTTTACAAAAGCCGTGGGTAGTAAAAGTCTTTTGTCTTAAGACTTGTGTAAGCCTTCTGGTCTTATTTTCCATCCACTAATAACTTGTTTTTCTGGGGTTGTTGGTCGTTATTTCCAATCCAACAAGTTTTAAACCTCCAACATTTTCTTTGTCTTTGTCAAGATGTTTGTAAGCCGTGGGTAAAGCAATATGTTTTCAGTTATAGTCTTTGTCTTAAGACTTTCTCAAACCGTAACCACTAAAATAACTGAAAACAGATTCTTCTCAAGCAGTGGGTAAGTAAAAGTCTTTTGTCTTTTAAGACTTGTAAGCCTTGTGGTCTTATTTTCCATCCACTAATAACTTGTTTTTCTGGGTTGATTGTCGTTATTTCCAATCCAACAAGTTTTAAACCTCCCACATTTTCTTTGTCTTTGTCAAGATGTTTGTAAGCAGTGGGTAAAGCAATATGTTTTCAGTTGTAGTCTTTGTCTTAAGACTTTCTCAAACCGTAGCCACTAAGTAAAAGTCTTTTGTCTTTTAAGACTTGTAAGCTGTGTGATTATTTTCCATCCACTTATGACTCTTTTTCTGGGTTGTTGGTCGTTATTTCTAATCCAACAAACCTTAAACCTCCCAAATTTTCTGTCTTTATCAAGACATTTGTAAGCCGTGGGTAAGGAATCTGGGTAAGGAATCTGTTTTCAGTTATAGTCTTTGTCTTAAGACTTTCTCAAACCGTAACCATTCAAATAACTGAGAACAGACTCTGGTCAAGCCGTGGGTAGTAAAAGTCTTTTGTCTTAAGACTTGTAAGCCCGTGTGGTCTTATTTTCCATCCGGTTTTGATTTTTTGGGGGGCTGTTGGTCGTTATTTCCAATCCAACAAGTCTTAAACCCCTCCCCACATTTTCTTTGTCTTTGTCAAAACATTTGTAAGTTGTGGGTAAGAAATCTTTGTAAGCCGTGGGTAAGCAATCTGTTTTCAGTTATAGTCTTTGTCTCAAGACTTTCTCAAACCATAACCAATCAAATAACTGAAAACAGATTCTGGTCAAGACGTGGGAACTAAAAGTCTTTTGTCTTTAAGACTACTGAGTCGCATGCTCTTATTTGCCATCCCCTAACATCCTTCTTTATACATGCACTACCAACCCATATTCTCGGTCCAATTAAAAATCTTGCTATAGGGGATGGCATAAGTTTTTTCTAGAGGCAGCAAGGGACAATGTTCCCAAAGAAGAATCTGACAGAGCACTATTAGATTAGTGTCTGTCTATGATCTTTTTGGGGGTTTGAAAAATAAAATAAAAAACAAAACAAAACCAAAACAATGTTCCCAAATAAGAATCTGACAGAACACTATTAGATTAGTGTCATGTATTATTATGATCTCATTTGGGTTTGAAAAACATAATCAAGGCAAAACCAAAACCAAAACAATGTGCAAGGAAGATTTGGTAGAAAATCAGAAGAACGTCTACCTAATCTCTTGGGGTTTGAAAAAACCATAAGAAAACAAAAAGCTTTAAAGTCCCATCTATTAAAAGAAGAATCAAAAGGATTCCTGATTTCAAAAATCTCAAGACATCAACGAAAGAAGCTCAAAACCAAATCGCGTTAAAATAAAATGGGAAACTCTAGGACATACAGAGAATTTACCTTAGAGAAGCGGAGTCAAGCACCCACAAAGGTCACTGCAAAAAGCTAAAATCTTCAGTTGTTATAGAACTCTTATGTAATGGTATTAAAATGCACGTGTAACAACACTAAGGCATTAGAAATATATACCCTTGTTTTCCTTAGAGGTTGTCATCATTGCTTTTGAGGTAATGTTCCGTCTCGGACTGCTTGGCATCCACCTAATCTCATCATCAATCTCCTTCATATTTGGTCCCATCATAATCGTCCACCAAACGTTTCATCACTTGAATCTTATTCAAAGTCTCTTCTTCCTGGAGCCTTTATTCTTTGTTTCTGTTATAAAACTGCAAAGGAACAAGATATAATAAATCAAAGAGGTGGGTATAAAAGAAGCCACAAACAGTAAACAGTGTCGCAAAGAAGATAACAAATATGATCAGAACAACTGGTTACCGTCAATGAAAAAATGAAAAAAAACGACAACGTTTGGTACATGAGTTACACGAAACCCTAACATAGACAGAGGGAGAGACATACATCGTTTGGTTTCAGTAGAAGTTAACCAATATTTGAACAATTTTGGAAACCCTGAAACAAAATTGAAGAAGGATTTATACGAAACTTAGAAACCCTAACATAGACAAAGACGTACCTCGACGAGACCAACGAGAAACCCTAACCGGTCAGATCGGTTCCAGGCATGAAGGAGAAACCCTAACCAGTCAGATCGATTCCAAGCGAACGAGAGAAAAGGAAACTCTGAATCAACATCAATTACAAACGATTAGAAACAAAATTGCGATCAGAGATTTTATGCGAAATTTGAAACAAAATTCACAATTTGCGCAGAGATCAAAACACTTACTACTCTGTTTCAGCAAATCCTGGAAGCGTCGGATTGAGAGAGTTCTTGAAAGAAGAGAGAAAAATACGAAACTAGGTTACAGAGAGAGATTAATTGATTTGGGAGAAAATGTTTTTCTTTTTCATTGCATTTATTATTAACGGTTATATTTCTAATTTGAGTCGGTCTCGATCAAGCGTTTTGACAACACGCGTTTGTTCTAATGGTTATGTTTTTAAATTTGAGTCGATTTGATTTTTATAATCGAACTGGTCTTAACCAACCTAAACCGAACCGGTTCTTTTTCCACGATGTCTACATAATATACGTCGTCGTTTTGTGTCTCTGTAATTTGTCAATTTCCTTTTTCTTCTCTCTCTCGGACTCTCTCTCTCGGACTCTCTCTCTGTGGAATAAGAAAGACGACGCAGAAAAGAAGAAGGTGAGAATGGCGTACGTTAGTATGGGTGAAGCTCACCGGCGAATCACTGAGTATCTAAACCGCTTCTGCGACGCCGTTTCATACCAAGACTCTTCTATGCTTTGTCGCCTCCTCTCTTTCTCTTCCAGTTCCCCATCTCTTCTCTCACTCGCAGACGCACTCAACGTCTTCCAGGTGCTTCAAAATTCTCTGATTTGGTTAACTTATTCTCTTTGATTCATACCCATGTCATAAAATTCGTAGCTTGGATTCAGTAGGAGTATGTTTTTGGGATATGATCCTTATGTTCGTAAAGTTCGTATCTTTAAGGTTCTTACGATATGGTCTAATTGGGATCCTACTGCAAGATTGAATCTTGAGTTTAGGGCTCGAAAGAGTATGAGTAAGTTCCTGGCTTGATCTTTCTGTTGGTAAAGTTTGTGTCTTTTAGGTTCAGTTTCATTGGAGGATGATCTACAGTGTTATCCTCCTATTGGGTCCTCTTACTTGCCAATTTGAATTTAGAGCTTGAAACTGTCTATGGTAAACACTCTGTATATGTATATGAGTTTAATGAGTAGTTTTGGACTAGGGATTGGAACTCTGTGGTGAGTATGAAACACTCTATATGTTATGTGTATTGGGTTTAGTTAGTATAAGTTTTGGATAACCTGTCTGTGGTGAAGTTGTTGTATGAAACACTGTATGTGTACGAGTTTTAATGAGTATAAGTTTTAGATTAGGGCATGAAACCGTCTGATGAAATTGAGTTCATGTGTCTACTAGATAGGATTGAGTCTTCCTTAATTTGCAAGATTTCTGAGAATGTATTTTTTGACAATTTTTTTATATTGAATCCAGTTAATTTTACTTTTTGAATGATGCAGGATGCTAGCAGTTTGATAAACAACACTCCTAAATTCTCTGAATACGGTGAGATCCTAGCTCACTTGTTTCGTTCTCTACAAAGTTACCGCATTGGGAATTTAGTCGAAGCATACCTTGCTTTTGAAAAGTTTGCCAAGTAAAGTTTTCTTGTTCCCTCCCTCTCTGCTGCATTTATGAGAAGAATAGATAAGCTTCTCTCTCTTTGAAAATGTCTGATATTAGGATTCTATATATATGTGCAGCGCTTTTGTTCAGGAGTTTCGTAATTGGGAATCTGCTTGGGCATTGGAAGCTCTCTATGTAGTTTGCTATGAAGTTCGTATTCTTGCTGAAAAGGTACTTTTTCACTTCAGTTATCACTCATCCAAAATCTTACATTTGTTTAGTATCACATCTCCTGAAGGTTTGCAATGGCAATGCAGGCTGATAAAGAGTTGACCTCTAATGGAAAATCACCTGAGAAACTGAAAGCGGCTGGATCTCTTCTCATGAAAGTTTTTGGAGTTCTTGCTGTAAGCTTGCCTTATCTGTAATCTTTACGTTTGTGCGAGTTTCTTCTTTTGGGGATCCTTATTTAGTTTTTTTTTAAACTGTAGGGTAAAGGTCCAAAACGAGTTGGAGCATTATATGTGACTTGCCAATTGTTCAAGACCTACTTCAAGGTGAAACTCATGATACCATTCACTTGTAATATGATCAGCCATGTACTAAAAAAATGTGTCTCTATTTCAGCTTGGAACTGTGAATCTTTGTCGAAGTGTAATAAGAAGTATTGAGACTGCTCGGATATTTGACTTTGAGGAGTTTCCAAGAAGAGACAAGGTCTTGTGCAGTTTTAGTTTCTGGCCTCCTGATTTGGTTATACATTTATCTTATGTTTTTTCTTATAATTCACAAACTCTGCAGGTTACATACATGTATTATACTGGAAGATTAGAAGTCTTCAACGAGAATTTTCCTGCTGTGAGTCACTAATAGAACGTTCATTTTGTAGTTATTAGTTGAAGTGTGTTATTGATGAGGACATGTTCTTGTTTTAATCTTGCAGGCTGATACAAAGTTATCATATGCGTTACAACATTGCAACCCCAAAAGAGAACGGAATATAAGGTATGATTGTGGTTTGCTCTCTGGTTCTTTACCTCTTCCATTGCTTAATGAGCTTATGTGGCTTTATGTTCAGGATGATATTGAAGTATTTAATACCAGTGAAACTTTCGATAGGAATCATACCAAAAGATGAGCTCTTGCAAAAGTACAATCTTTATGAGGTAACAACTATTCCTTTTTTTCTAAAATTATTATTTATCTTAATCCAACTTCTCTATGTGTTCAGTACATGAATGTTGTGCAAGCTCTGAGAAAGGGTGATCTCAGGCTTCTTCGACATGCTCTTCAAGAACATGAAGATCGGTATGTCTTTCTGTTGACCTCTTACTGTACTTGTCTACATCTTAATATTAGGTCCTTTTGTTAGACTAGTGTACGAGCATTGTGATTAGCGTAGGTAGCTTCTAGTGGGTTGTAACTGTGTTGACAGCTCAGCAATGACTGGTTAGTTATAGAGCTAACAGGTTAAATGAGAGTAGAGATGCTCTTGTTAGTCAATCGCATAAAAGATTTATTGATTTGGATTATTAGATCACTGAACAACTTAATATCAATCAGGTTCTTGAGGTCTGGTGTGTATCTTGTCTTGGAAAAGCTGGAGCTCCAAGTCTACCAGAGACTCATGAAGAAAATGTAAGTAGTTATAAAACACTCTCAGATTACTTCAGTTTCATAACTATTTTTTTTTATAAATGTTTCAGTTATATCATCCAGAAGCTGAGTGATCCAGCGAGAGCTCACCAACTGAAGCTTGAAGTGATTGCCAAAGCACTTAGATGGCTAGAGATAGATATGGACCTCGACGAGGTTTCTCATTCATTGCTTTTGATTACTTTGCATAAAAATGTTATAAAACTCACAGCTCTGATACTATTGGTTGCAGGTGGAATGTATAGTGACGATCTTGATATACAAAAACCTTGTGAAAGGTTATTTGGCACACAAGAGCAAAGTGGTAGTTCTAAGCAAGCAAGATCCTTTCCCTAAACTGAACGGCAAGCCTGTTGGCTCATAGAATTTACCTTCACGGTGCATGCCCTGCATCCTTGTTGTTGTATTAAGAAACCCTGTTTTATAACCCGAGCTTAATCTCATTATTTACTTCCAGATTGTTTTTGATAGTCTGATAGATTTGTTTTTGGAATAAGAAATGATCTAAAAGGAATCAGAACATCCAGATTTTCTTACAGGCTTGAATATTCTCTTTTTCCATCTCTACAGTTTACGAATTGTTTGCTTTTTGTACATTCAAAGTTTAAAATTTTCCAACATTTTGCATAAATCTAAATACCGAAACACGGAAAAATACACAAACAAAAGATAAAAAGTTTTCTTGTCTTCTTATTCTCATTCTCATAATTAATCAAATGAAGAAGGATTTTCTCATCAACATAAGCTTCCTTTACTAATCAGTGTTTTTTCTTCTCGTTATATTTAAACTTAATTAAAATCTCAATTAAAAAAAATATTTTTTAGAATGTCAATTCTCTTTTCCAAGAACGAAAATATTCAAAGTTTTTTCACTGATAAAACTATTACTAAAATTTAGTTCAGTTTTCACAATAGATTTAGAGAATTTGTTGTCACTTTTTAGATTTTTGGATGATCATCTCAAATTTTATGAGAATAGTCCTAAAAATCAACCGAATCTGAATGCCTAGGTCTAGGAGAAAGCAATTCAAAATTTACATTTGACATTTAGTCAAAACAACCGAAGATGAAACCTTGAGAATTGTAAAAGAGTAAAGTTCTTGAAACTTGCAATCAAGAAAACAAAAAAACTAAGCAGAAAAACAGATTCAGAGATGCTACAACACTTCAAAAGTTTTTCATATGACAAAAGACGATCTTTTCAGGCAGCGAGATCAGGTAGTGTGTTTTGAATGTTGTAAGGCATCAAGATGTTGAAACCATCAGCTGCAGTTGAGACGATCATCCCTGGAATCTGATTGTGCCAGTGAAGTTCCTTCAAGTCCTTTTGCCCCTGGTGAACGAAGAGTAGCTGAGGAGGCAAGTCTTGAGGTGTGTTGACTTGTTCCTTGGTCTGTGCTTTGAACTCTGCTTCCTCTTCTTCATCCTTCTCTAAGGATAAATCCCATATCCTTCAGATTCAACAAGTAGCCAAAAACCATTAGACAGTGTTATCGATTTTATTGGGGATTATCAATGTTTTCTGTATAAGATCTGTGGCTTACGTGAGCTGGTTATCGCCTGAAGAGACTGCAAGTGTCGAGGATTCATGAGCGCTCCACTCAATCGACGTAATAGGATGCTTATGATACTCAAAATGTGCTACCTTAGCATCTCCCTCCTAGTTCAAGTTTTAAAGGTTATCACAATCAGAATCTTGTTAAGATATTCATATGAAAAGTATAAAACCTACGGTCTTCAAAGTACCTGGATAACTCTAAGATCATGGATAGAGAATGTCCCGTCATCACTCCCTGATGCCAACATGCAACTAGCCAGCCTTCATAAAAGAGGAAATACAATGAATGAGCCAATTTGCAGGTAGGTAACACAAAGCCAAAAGTGAATTTAAGTTACACATCAAAGTGGGATTAGAACCTGTTCCAGGAGATGACATTCACATCTGCGTTATGTGCTTTGAAAGATAATGCAGGCGTCTTCCCAACTCGGACGTCCCAAAGTGCAATAGTCCCATCCACAGAACATGACGCAAACACGTTCGCTTCAGCTGGACTCCACTGGAAACAGAGGAAAGAATATCAAGCCAAGAGGAGACAATAACAGTTAACACACAATTTAGGTGCAAAGCGACAGTTTTACTTGTAAATCTTCAACACTTGCTGTGTGTCCGGATAACGGAATAGGATCAACAGTCCATGAACCAGAAGCTGGCTCCCACAAATGAATCATACTCATGCAGTCCCCTAAAGGGTTGAGAAAGAATTAAATACACTTGATTATGTTGAAAAGCATGTAACTGTCTTGAGTAGTGTTGAAATTTCTGAGACAAACTATACCGGAAAGAAGTCTTCCAGCGGTTGCAGGACTCCAATCTATAGCGTAGCCTTCATCTTTGTGCCCAGAAAAGTTAACCAAGGGTGCTTGGTTAAGAATCGGTGAAGTTCCATCTTTGCCTTCTGTTTCCGACTCAGCTAAAGCATTTAGATGAGAGCTCATGTCCCACACCTGCCCACAAACCAGTTTATAAGAGACCCATATAAACATGTACAGCAAGTAGACAAAAACATTATAAAGACATTATCATACCTGTACATGACCAGAATCTGCCCAAGAAACACATATATGAGGATTTTGAGGCATTGCACGTATGCGGTTAACACATCCATGGTGAGCAACCCTGCGAACCTGTATATCCAAAAACAAAATTGACACAGTATTAACCATGATGACTCGTTTCCAGAGACGATCAGTGAACAGCAAAATAGTCAGAAAGAATGAATAATTACCTGAATATTAGGAACAGAGGAAGCTCCACCTTCGCTTTCCTCATCACTATCACTGTCCTCATCTTCATCATCCTCATCCTCCATACCATCATCACCATTCACTAGCGTCTTGGGTACTACATCACGTCTCTTACCAGATACGTTGCTGATTTTAAATAATCCTATGGAGTTCCAAGGTGCTTTCTCAGCCTAAATGGAGGATAAAGAAACCATTCACAAGAATTAAACAGCTAAACGCATGATTCTAGAGCCAAAACACATTTGAAGATATAACACTTACCTGAGTCCCAGCCACCATATACAGTGTGTGAGGAAACTCAGTTCGGTTCAAACCCAACTTATCACCTAAAATATCAAAACTGAAACAAAGAAAAGAAACATCAAATCACTAGACACAGATGGTCAGATGATGCCTTTGCAAAATACAATTGTATACATAATTTCATAGACAGAGAAGAACTTTATCACTGTAACATATAATATCATATCTACAAATTCATAAAGTATCAAGCTTTTTAGCTAATAATAGTCCAAATTACCTCAAACAGGGCCAACCAACATGGAAGCCATGAAGGGAATTATAAGCAGAAGGGTCACACTGAAGCTCTTCTCCCTCTTCGAGCTTATCAACACCTGGCTGCCAAACCCTAGTTGGCATCGATGGTATCGACGAAGAAGACGCTTCTCCCTTCTTCTACCAAATTCAAACATCCAAATTCAATCTATCAGGTTTTGATTTGAGAAAATCATATTGAACATTAAAGAAAGATTGGGATTCACCTTGTTCTTCCTCTTCGCCTTCTTAGTGTTTACGGTGCGACCCATTTTGCCTCTTCCTGATTCCAATAAGATTCTTCTGTGGAGAAGATGATGAGTTCATCTAAGGAGTTAGCACTTTTCTCTAGGGTTTAAGCTATTTATACCTGCATCAAAGATTTTCCTTCTTTTGCATATAGACCCTCTATTTATTGAAAATTACTCTTAATTCCTAAATCTTTCAAAAATTGAAATACCACCCAAAGTTCGTTAAGAGATTACATTCAAGCTGTTTTTTTTCTTTCTAACTGTTCGTTGATTAGAGTCAACAGAATCAATGTAGTAAGAAAGACAATGTGTGTACCAACAACAAAAAACGAAGTACACTTAGTCTTATGTTTCTCTCTCTACTTTGAGGAGAAGAATTTGTCCCAATCACGAAGCGATGAATCAACAGAATCATCAGGGAGAAGTTTTGGAACCCTCTCTGCGCGAATGAACTGTTTCAGAACAGCTTTCTCTTCATCGATTTGTCTCTTCTCTTTCCTGTCTTTTGGTTCTATCTTCCTTTTCTCTTCCAGGATCCACTTGAAAAGCTCCCTTTGCTCATCTTCTGGAATCGGTTTCCTTGCTACCTGTACATGCTCAGTCGCCACACCACCCTGAAACACCAACTCATCAGCTGCTGCTGCTGCATCCGTAAACTCAAACAGAGGATCCGGTTTGGGGATGGGTTTATTTTCTTCCTTCTCCGGTACTGCAGATTCTGGTTTCTTAGCCGTAACTGTTTCTGCAACTTTCTTCTCGACCTCGGTGTTGTTAATAACGCTCTTTTTGGAACCTTTATTTCTGGCCTCGCTGCCCTTTTTAACTACCATTTTCTCTCCCACATCAATGTCCTTTTCTCGTTTTTTCGCAAATATAAAAGCTGCAGAAACACATGACAAAATTAGCAAACAGTGAAGTGGAATAACATGAATGCTATATCATACTCAAACTGGTTATAACGCCCAGACATCTGATATGCTGCTTCTTACAATTCTGAACCAGACCACGCTTAAAAAGTTCTACCAGCAAGAATATTGATGAATCAAAATATAACCGAGATGGGTTTAAGGAGAATATGCTATATAAACTTATTCTGCCTTTGTTGGGAGTAATCTTACACATCTCGAAAGAATGAGATAAACACAAAGGTGCTGCATTTAAGTAAGTCCAACGTCTTTTTCACATTGCTAAAGAACATAAACAACGATCATGGCAAATCAAGACTCTAGTAAATTATCAAATTCCACCCTATATTTGATGATTTATAGAATAAATCTTCATGAATTCTCAGCTAGGCATTTCATCAAACACATTATGCGCGTAAACTAATAATTTGATTTACTCGTAAGACTAACCAGCAAGACCGAGATTGAAGATCAACATAGTTCGCCAGCCGACTGTAGCCAGTCTCGGAACGGCTTTCTGTAGAGGTTCGGATCCGGATGGAGGAGGCGGATCCATCGAAACCCGACTTGGATCTTCCGTTATTATACAGATTCTCGAGGAGATTATAGTATCGTCGCAGAAGAAAATGTAGGTTTCAAACCCTAATTTGATGTTCTTCTTCTACTTGTGATTAGATTTTTCCTTCCTCGTCAAGCAAATTTTTGATGGTCTTCTCGGAACAAGTCTTGACTGACTTGATGGCGTATGGTTTGTGCAATTGGGTGTCCAGATACTCTACCACATCAAGACGATTCTTAAAAGCCCAAATTAAAGAGAGCAATATTAATAGGATCCCATATTCATATTTAGAACATTGCATTTCATCTTTAAAAAAATTGTATGCTCAGTAATTTATGAACATATGTTTATATGTTTGATTGCTATTTTCAATATTTTTATGAATTTTTCTTCGGAAATCTTTTGAGATAAATCAAAAGCTCATTTCCATAAGTCCATATTTAATAAGCTTATTGATATACTCCATCCGTTTCAATATAAATGTCATTTTGACATTTTTACACAGATTAAGAAAGTGATTGAAATATATTTAAAATTACATCTATTTAACCAATAATATTTGAAATAAATAAAATTATTTATAAAATTCAATGCAGTTTGTAATTAATTTCAAGTTGAAAATAAATATAATTTACATTGGAATTGTAAAGTGATACTTTTTGTGTAACAAGAAAAAAATATTAGAATGACACTTATTATATAACAGATGGAGGTATTTTGTTAACTAGGTGGACAACTCGCACATATGTTTGTATACATTTATGTAATTTCATGATAACTTACAGTTTCCTTACGTTACTTTTTCTTTTTTCTTTTAATTATCATTATAGCATAAATTTTTCATTTTAAAATGAATGTCATGTTAGGATTCTAATGTATTAACTTTATATGTAATATATGATTTTTTAATTTCTCTAATCTATTTTCATTGGTTAAAATATGGTTATATATATAGATAATAATAATTTTATTTTACAAAATATAAAATTAAATATTTTTTATTTTGTATGCACAAATCTAAAATGGTAAATAAAATAAAATGAAAGGAATAATATATATATATAAGTAATCAATAATTAATACATGTTTATATGTATTATTAAGACATTCATATATAACTTGGTGAAAAAGAAATATGGTGGTAATATTATTGAAATATAGTTATATTAAAAATATTAAATTAATTGTTTGATATTACTTAAATTAAGAAAATTCAATATAAGATGGTCAATATTTTTAAGGATACATATCATTAGTCACTCAAGTCAAGATCCGAAGAGATTTTCGTTTTGACATGGTCTGGCTTACATAAAAAAGAGAACGCCACTATTTCTTGCCTCATTTAGGTATGAGTTTGCGGGTCAAATTTCTCGTCCCGCTCTGCCATAGATCAAATCATTTTTTCGATTCACAAATTGAATTCTCATAACTTGCAAACAAAAATTTTATATCCGTATATGTCTTGCCAAAACCCAAGGATAACCCACCAGATCCACATAATATTAATTATATTTAAAATATTTAAATTTAATT
Organism: Sinapis alba; assembly: GCA_012274485.2. Lineage (NCBI taxonomy): Eukaryota > Viridiplantae > Streptophyta > Magnoliopsida > Brassicales > Brassicaceae > Sinapis > Sinapis alba. The sequence goes on from MU107431.1 coordinate 15,190, forward strand.
ATATATTAATTATTTTTAAAAAATAATATTAAAATATATCTATAATTAAAATTATATAAATAGTAATATTTTTTATGAGAATAGTTTTTTCTAATTTGTGGATTGGCGGATATACGTGGTTCATATTCGGCTAACCTACACTCACCCTATATAAAATAGTCTTAACTCACACCAGCATTTGCGATTCTATTTTTTCAAATTGCTTGATCTCCACCTGTTATGCAATGGGTTAAATGGAGCAAAACCCACGAGTTATGATTCAAATTCCGAGACATAGCCTCATTGGTAAGAAAGTCTGCACATAAATTTCTAAACTCGATGATTGAATTCTGAAAACTCGTCTTTTAAAAGATGAAAAGAGACTAACTCAGAAGCAAAGACCAGCCACAACTTCTTGTATCATTGGCAAGAAAGGCTTCCTATTTTTCGACGTGTTCGAGTTTTATGAGCCAATGTCATGTTACGAGAATTCATGGACATGTTTAAACCAACTCAGAATAATCGTTAATCAGTTTTATGACTCTTGTGGCGGAAAGGATTTGGTGACAAATCATGGTCCAACAAATATGTTGAGTATTTGATTTAAGGGTTGAAACTAGTTTCAATTTGATTTTTGGAGTAAAAACAACTAATAATCCAAATCTGATCCAATTTGATAATCTTAATTTTCTTTTCGGTTCAAATTAATTTTTGATGTTTTCATTTTCTGTATAGTCATAAACTATACACAAATAATTTCCATTGTTGAATGTATCATTTGGTTTCATTTTATAAGAACTTAATCCAACTTTCACAACTTTTTATTAATTATATTAATATTATCTCATTTATATTACATCCAACATGTATAAATTCAAAAGAATATTTTTTCAATGGTGTGAACTGCGTGGTGGAATTGGCGGTGTTTGATGTCCTCTTCCACTTGGGTCAGGCCCACTTGCACGACTTCCATAGATTATACTAGGCGGTATAATATTCTTCTCAGTGTTTTCTTTTGCAAATTTCATTGTTGCTGTGAGTGGATTGGCTTTTCCAATGCCCTGTGAATTCAATTTTCTTGCATGAATGCAAGGTTCAAAACACATAAAACAAACAACAAGAAATATGACAAATGTTGTCGGGATCAAATGAGACATTTTGAGGATATTATGAAGTAAAAAGGTTGAAATTTATTTTGTTACAAATGATCAGAAAATCTTCTTTAGTAGATATATGAAACACAATGGCTACAACATTATATATATAATGGAGTTGATATTTAGTAAAAGATTTAATAAATTTGTTTTCTTAGATAACAAATTTGTTTCCTCTAATAAAAGGTGATCTTAATGAATTTTAATATCTACTTAAATATTATTTTAAAAGTGATTTTTCTACAGTTATTATTATCACAAAACAAATTGACATTGCTTAAGAAAAAATGGTATATCTTTACAAAAATATGATATGTTATATTTATGATTTTTCTATGTTTAAAAATAATTCCCTACAAAATTTCAAGACACATAGATCTCCATAATTAATTTAAACTAACTAGTAAAACTAATATTTAGAAATATTAACTAATTTAATAATATAGTAGTTAATTAGTTTTAGTTCAAAATTTCAGAAATGATTTCCTTTATTTCCTTAATTGAATAAAATAATCAGTAAAACTAATATTATAGGAATAATAATTAATTTAGTTTTATTTATTTTTATGAATATGATTTCAATTATTTCCTTAACTAATTAAAAATAAATTTAGGAATATTAATTAATTTACTTATTTTTAAACTAGCTTTAAGTAATTTAATTTATTATTTTGGAAGGTGGTTTTAATGCTTTAATTAATTAAAACTAATAAGCAAAAAAATATTTTATAAATATTAATTAATTAAATTATATCAAAGTATTTTAGTTAGATTTAATTAACCATTTTAGGAGCATGATTTCATTTATTTATTTAACTAATTAAAATAATTATTTAAGGAGATCATGTGTGTGTGTGTTGAGATTTTATAAGAATTTGTTTAAATATAAAATGAAAATTCTTAAAAAATATAACTTATCATCTTTTGTTAAAAAATGTCATCTTTTTCTTAAACCATGTTAAATTTTGTTTTGTGATATGATTGTAAACATGTGACATAATTGATCAGTTGTAAATAATATTTAATCAAATATTTGAAATATTCAATATGTCTAAGACCACCTTATATCAAAAGAAACAAATTGATTGTCTAAGAAAACAAATTTATTAACTTTTTGACTAACATACTAAATATCGCACTAATATATACATATATATGCGTAATGTTGTAGCCATTGTGTTTACCATTTCAACTAATGAACTAAAGTCACTTTTTCTTGTCATATTTTTTGTTAGTTTTATGTGTTTTGAACTTTGCATCCATGCATGAAATTTAAATTTACCGATAAAGTCAATCCGTCCACAACAACAATTGATGGACGCAAAAAAAAAGAAAACATTGAAAAAATGTTTCCAAGAAAGGAAATGGTTATATAGCGGCTAGTATAAATCTATGGAAGTCATGTAAAAGTGAAAGAAGACACAGTTCACCACAGTTAGTATAAATTATAGAAGATATGCAAGTGAACGAGAGTGGAAGATGGCACGATTAATCGTTTGTTAATATAATCAATGGTAAGTTGTGCAAGTAGCCCTATAAAAATGGAAGAGGCAAGATTCACCACTACCTCTCTGTCACACTATTGGAAAAAACATTATTTTGGATCGGTACATGTTTAATGTACTAGAGTAAATACCAAATATTATTAATAAAAGTTCGTGGAAAGTTGGATTATGTTCTTATGATAAAACCAAATTATACATTTAACCATGAAAATTATTGAGTATAGTTTACTACACAGAAATTACAAAAACACCAAAACTGAAACTGAATCCAACAGAAAATTAAGATTATTAAAATGGATTGGACTTGGATTAGTAATTGTTTTTTAACTCAATAAAATTGAAACCAGTTTCAAGTTCGAACACAAACAAAAGAAGAGAGAGTATTCCTCGCTAAAACGAAAACGACAACTAAACCACATTAGTTTTACCTCATGGGAGATAGATAGATAGATAATGGTATTTTTATTTCTCTGTCCTCAAGGTTTGGAGGCACATGTCATAACATGCGACTTGAACTTCTCCAGTTCTGCCAAAACTTCCTCTTCCGGTCTGTAAATCAAGTCACTCATCCGCCATATCTACCAAAGAAGAAGATGATATAAACACAACGCAGTTACTCTTTTTCAATCGACAAAATTGCTCATTGAGGTACCAAGTAAGTGTTTAAAGGTTCACCTGCAATGTTCCACCTCCACCAGTAGTCTCACAGTCATCAGAAACACTGACAATAGTCCAAGGATCTGCCGCATTCCAGTGGAAATCAACAACTTTGTCCCTAAGAAAGTTATATATAAATAAGAAAACTTAGAAGAAAGTAAATGAGAAACCAAATGAGAGAGTTAAATTTAAAGTCTTTAAGAACCTGTGACCAGCATGCTGGAAGAAGAGACCAGCGGGGCTTTTAGCTGCACGATCAGGCTTCTTACTGACCTGATGGACAGTTAAACAAACCAAACGAAACCAAAAGAGTGCAATGGATTAAGTAAACAACGAGAAGAGTGAATACTGATTAATCTAAGACATATCTGAGTGACTTATGTACACACCCTGTCATAATCCCAGATGTTCAAGAGACCATCTTCTGCAGAACTCCCAAAAACAGATGACTTATCTGGACACCACTGAATTGATTAAAAAGATGGTTATCAGTGAGTTAATCAAGTACAACCATAATAATGCAAAAAGAAACATAATAGATGACGTTAAAACCTGAACGCAGAGAACAGCAGCTTTGTGGCCTTCAAATGTGTAGATGGGCGTACCAACTCCATTTGAGGTAAGGTTCCTGCGATCATACAACCGGACAGTGTTGTCTGCAGACCTGAAACATTCAAAGTATATCTAGTGAGTACACGTATGCATATTCTTTAACATTTTCTTAATTAGACACTAAAAGTGCCTTGATCATTTTATCTGTGGCGCATGTATATTTATTTTCCCATACCCTGTCAGGATCAGATTGTCGTCATGAGGATTCCAGTCGACACAGTGAAGATCAGCATCGTGCGCCTTTTCAACCTGATAAACACAAAAAAAAAAGATAGTATAAAAGAAACAGAATGTAATAACTTCAAAATTTCGGTAGGATCAAGAGGCTACGCACCTTCGTGACAGGGCTAGTGCCAGTTCTCGCATCCCACAGTATGAGGCAAGAATCGTCACCAACACTGCAGAACTCTTGTGCACTTCACCACACAAAAATTCACCAGAAGCATCATCAAGAAAGCATGAAAAGTTTAGCATTTTCCATGAAAAACACGAGATGAAAAGGAAAAGACTGTCCTAAGAAGTTACCTAGTCGGGCTGAATGCCACATCTTCAACCGTGTCGTCATGGCCATGATATACACCTCGCGGGCCAACAGAAGGACTCTCAGTCTTATCACCACCTTCACCAGTCTGTTTGATGATGGATCCAGATGATTTGGAATCTGTACCAGCGGTTGTGATGTGGTCTTGGATACTCCACAAAACAACTGACTTGTCCTTGCCTACGAGAAGAACATTTGTGTGACAACCTGATAAAACCACAGGATTAAAGACTCCAAATCACAGAAACACAGACCTCCAGAAAGGACAAAGGGTTCGGTTGGGCACATTGCAAGAGCGAATTCAGCATTGTCTTGGTGTCCAGTTAGTATCTTCAACAACAACAAAAATGGCTCAGAAGAGGCAAACAAGTAGGACTATTTAAGAAGATATCAAATAGATAACATCACTACCAATGATTAAGTTAAGACCAAAAAAAAAGAATAAAGCGCACGCAATGATTAGCAATGACGTTTCTCAGAAGTGGACATACCAAATCCGGACGGGAAGTTGCAGCTCCAAGCACAGCATGACGGTTTGGTTGGGTTTCAACATCCCAAATGAGAACCTGAAATCAACATATTGTATTCAGATAACTGAAACTGGAAACAAAAACAAAGGATGTTCTTTGACTAGCGAATAATTCACGTTGCTTTGGCCACAACAATATGGAAGAAGGAGCGCTTACATCAGGACTATCGGTGTGAGTAGCAATAATCTTACTGTTTTGAGGAAGTTCCCTGATTCTGTTAACCTGCAATTGCGAATTAGTGATGCATACACATCAAAACAGGGTTTTACATTCATCAAACCGCCAAACAAGTAAATTTATGAATCGATTTAAACAGAGGTGTGTAGATACAATAAATTATGCAACAAACAGAAGTAGAACCAAGAATGTTGATACAGGAATATCTCTAGAGTGGTCAGAATTCAAACCTCTCCAGGGTGAATGATGGTCTTGTACTTCTTCACAAATGGAGAACGTGCTTCTTCATTAAACTGAAAACACATTTGCGGAAGATAGTAACTAAGTGTCACGAGAGGAAATCCATTGTAGAGGAGAACATGAATACTGATAAGGAAAAGACCACAAGATTGGTAAACAAAGTCACTAATTACCTGAGATATGTGCTCAGCTGCAGCAACCCGTGGCTTAACAACCTCGCAATTCGCTATGACTAGAGTGTTGGGCACACTGCCATCAGTCTGGTGACACAAAAACACAAATGTGATGAAAAATATACAAATAAACTCATGAGATCAATTTCTGAAATGATATAGCAAGTAAGATATAGGAGACTAGGAGAGAGTGAAAAAAAAACTACTTGTTCAGAGAGGTAAAGACGCTGACGATTCTTGTAGGTTGCTTGATCAAGTTGTGGACCCCATCTGTGAAAAGTCGAACACCAAAGGAAACATCACTAAAGAAGACTTGATCAAACATGAATACAGCTAAAACATCTGAAGTAATACAGACACAATATCAAAACCTTCTTCACCCTTTGTGTTGGTTAAGGTTCACGAACCGAGCATCAGATATATAAAAGCTAGGAAGGAACCTCTTAGGACAAGAACTAAAGACTTCATCAAACATGAATACATTTAACACGTCTGGTAAGAAAACTAACAGTTTCCTCAAAATTGAAAACCCTCTTCGCATTTTGTGCTGGTTAAGGCTTATCAAATTCCAGAGAATCATGTAAGAACTCACGAATCAAGCATCAGACATAGCAAGGCTTGAAGACAGGGACACATGAAACAGTACAACCAAACCCTAACTAGAACACAAGCAAACATCTCACTAAAAACCCAGAAACTGAAAATGTCTACATCTCCGGATCTTGCCCTAACTTAACCGGAAATGCAATTCAATCCAACATCAGAAAATACGATGAATCGAAACCCTAGAAGTAAGAGAGAAGACCTGCAAGAGAGGGAAGGCCAGACGAGGTTGTGGTTAGCGAGCCAGTCGTAGAGAATGGGGACGAGACCTTTCCACTGAGTGTACTTCTCGTCCACACTCTGCTCCTGCTTCGTCTTCTTCCCGCTCTCCTTCATTTTCCCACCGCTCTGCTGCTGCGACGACGACGGAGTCTGAGAGTCGTCCTTGATCTTAGGTTTCCGTCCTCTCTTCTTCGGCGCCGGAGTTACTACGGTTCCTCCGCTCGCTTGAGGAGACGCTGCTGCTGCTGCTGCTTCGTCGCTATCCATCTTTCTCTCCGTCTCTTTTTATGTTCTTTTTATTGATTTTACTCTCTACAGTAAAGACAATACCGTATCTCCTCCTCTCTACACTGCTTTTACAAGCCCAAAGAAAAACATTTTTCAGTAAACAGTAAAAACAAAGTCTCCTTAATAACGGATGGCCTGCCGTTCAAACAATGGTAAGACCAGCACGTTGTTCGATATCAGGACCTACAAACAGCACGATATGTGTTTCTAATAACATTCACATTTGTTACGTGAGAATAGGCCTGCGAATTTGAGTGGTTATCTGTGGCCCGGCCCGTTCGATACGCCAAGAGACGGGTTTGGGTTAGCCCTGCGACTTTGGACCAGCGATGGATAAAGTTATAAATATTCATGGATATGGGTTGGATTTGGTTTTTACCAGAAACCGAACGGATATCTGTTTTAAATTAAATTTTATGTAAAAACAAATGTAAAAGTATTTTAAAGGCATCGAACCCGGGTTTGGAACGTGAAACAACATATACAATACCACTAGGCTACTTCAATTTTGTTGTATTTATTTACATATTACAAATATATATCCGATTTTAATTTATTTTCTTTAAAAAAATAAAATTAAAATTAAAAAATATGAAAATAAATAAAAATACAATATTTTCGATTTAAAATTATATACATGAACCGACTTGGAACCGATTTCGAATCCGAACCGATGGATATATCTTCATTTTTAGGACACTGATTATCTAAATATGAGCAAATCTAAATAGTATTATGGTGTCCAACTGAATGGTCCACAAACTCCAAGTAACAAATTAGATATATCAAAATGGGTTGTCCATGTTTAAAGTATTGTTCATATCTAAAATGGTTATTCCACTGAACATTGATGATTTTCTTTTCTTTTTATCAAAGATTTCATTATAGTAAGGGTATAACCGGTGACCATTAAAATAGAAATATGAATGAGTATGAAAAGAACGAGTAAGAACAAAATAAAAGAAATGAAAGAGAATATTTATTATTTTTGTTCGAAATATTTTTGTTTTATAGTTTCTTAAATTTTAAGGAATGATAAAAGAATCAAACGCAGTAAAAATTTTCCGTAAATGGTGTAATTTTTAAGAAATGAGTATGAATTAATTATTCCCCTAATTCTCTATGTCAACAATTAGATCCTAAAACTCAAAAGAGTAACCAAAAATAGAGTTTGGTCACATTATTCTTTTCAAACGCAGCAACTAAAACATTAGTAATAATGTTGTGTGTGGATTAAATTTAAAAGACGAAATGAAGAGTCCAGTTAATCTCTTTACCCTGAGCGAAGGATTTTGACAAAGATAATGGAGAGTCCACTTAATCTCACTGATTGTAAAGCTTCTTGCAACATCAAAGCTTTGGCTGCAAGGATCTAAGACCATGATTATCCGGAGTTTCTTAAGGTGGGGTTCTTAGCGGAAGTTAAGAAACAGTTTTTTAACTTCCGCTAAGAACCCCACTTTAAGAAACTCCGGATAATCATGCTCTAACGGTTTCATCCATTCCACGGACACACTACCCAAAACCTCCACTTTTTAATTAAAGCAGTTGTGACGAGAAACTCCAAAACTAATGAACAACCCTAAAACGATATAAACCAGAGCCAACAAGACAAAGGTTTGAGGAGTAGCTAAGCTAGGTTCGTAAAGGCAATATGCTCTCTTCGAGGAATGGGTTCTAGGATGCATCGGTCAATATATGGTTTAAGAATCGTGCTCCAAAGTCCAAACTTGTTCACCCATATCACACACAATCTTTTAGTTTTTGGTAAATTAAGTAATTGGAAAATTATTATAAAAACATTGTCCATGAAAATGAAAAGAAGCATTCATACATAGATACGGAGAAATCCAGTCAAATTAAAAACGTTACCATATATCTCCAAATATAAATGAGAATGTGCCTAATTTTGCCCTCAAAATTTTTAATTTTTTTGTTTGGCAAATTATTTCAGCTAAAGATTTCACTTGACTTCAAATTAAATATTAGATGTATATACTGTTATAAGAGCATTCTTAATGGGGTTCTTACCCATATTTTCTTAAGATATATATATGTATAAATATATATAAATATTAGTATTTAATTATGGGTTTCTAAAAACTACAAAATCCACAATTAAATACTAATATTTATATATACATATATGTAGTTAAAAAAAAACTTTGGGTAAGTATCCTCCATTGAAGATACTCTAACTATATTACTATATATAAGGCTGACCTTCCTCACGTTGAAACCAAGTGATATATATTATCACATGAGTAAAGTAACAAATTAATATTATATATTAAACAATAATAACCATTCTTTTCTTTACAATTTCTCTTCTTCATCTTCCAATAAGAGAGAGTAAAAGAAGGATAAAAACATGGCTAATCTTCGTGTAATGATCACTCTAATCACCTTTTTGGTTTATTTACTTCCGAGCTTTGCCAAATCATCAGAAAGCACCAAAGTTATTATTCTACCTAAGTCTCTAAACCTCACCCTCCTCACCGATCCTTCCACCATCTCCACCGCCTCTCACGACTACGGAAACACCACCACCGTGACACCCGGCGGCGTCCTCTGCCCTTCCTCCTCCGCCGAGATATCCCGTCTCCTCCGCTACAACGCCAACGCAGAGACTATGTTCCAAGTGGCTGCTCGCGGCCAAGGCCACTCCTTAAACGGCCAAGCCTCTGTCTCAGGCGGAGTAGTTATCAACATGACGTGTCTTCTTGCTGACGTAACGGTTTCACAAGACAAGAAGTATGCTGACGTGGCGGGCGGGACGTTATGGGTGGATGTGCTTAGAGAGACGGCGGAGAGAGGCGTTTCGCCGGTTTCTTGGACGGATTATTTGCATATTAGCGTCGGAGGAACGCTGTCGAATGCTGGAATCGGCGGTCAAGTGTTTAGAAACGGTCCTCAAATTAGTAACGTCCTTGAGTTGGACGTTATAACTGGTACGCAAACGCAAAAAGAAATCTATATATTATATAGTTATTATTAGTTTTTTGGTGTGGCACATTTCATGTTTTTATAGTTTTGTACTACACTTTTTGCACCACACGCAATGGAATCTAGCTCTAAAACATAAAATGTGTAACGCATCTTGTTAAAATACATCTTTAATGAATGAAACATAAAATGTGTAACGCATGCAAGTGGAACTTTTTGCCTTTGTAACATTTTTGTTGGCTTTCAGTTTTCTCCAACTATGAATGTTATTTTGTTTATTACTAATAATTCAAACATCATCATTGCGTGAGGTTTTAATGAAAATTGAGAAATTTAAGCATTGGCATAATTAGAAATCTAATACTAAGGCATGCATGCTATATTATTTTTTTTTGAAACTTTGATATATATAATATATATATATCCGTATGTTGATTACCTGGAATGTTATTTCCAAGTAAATAAACAATAATTATTTCACCTGAAGAAAGAATTAAGGTGTGCTTGATTATTATTTTTTTCAGGAAAAGGTGAAAGTTTAGCATGCTCGCCACAGCTAAATCCAGAATTGTTCTATGGAGTATTAGGAGGTTTGGGTCAATTTGGAATAATATCGAGAGCCAGAATTGTTCTGAACCATGCACCTAAAAGGGTACGTATCATCAATACGAGACTTGTATTTATGTGTATTAAAATCTACTGATTTATTCAGCATTCAGAAATATTCATGGCCAGTTTAAGATAATTTTCCTTTATTTAGAAAATATAAAATTCATTTTGTTTTTGTGCTTAAACACACAAACATATGTCAGAAGTATGGATTTTTTTAATGAAATATTCTCTACCTAAATATGATATTGATCTAAATAGAAATTTAGAAAATATCAGTTATCAATTAAAATGATTAGATTCATTTTAAAAACAGCAAGCCAAGCCAACCATTTTTTGGTAAACTATATATATGTAAGCTTTTGTGTGTACATACACATACATAAGAATATATAACAACATCATTAAGAATAATTAATTTTGTCTGGCCTATAGTTTAGTGTAAGGTATTTGAATGGACCTTCGGATATTGGGGTATATATATAATTGGTTACACATTGGATTACATGTGATAAAGAAAGTATTTCGTGACACAGAGAGAGTTAGAGACGTGTGGATTATAACTTCTAAAAAATTCTTAGATGGTAGCCCAAAACTATAATTAGGTATACAGTTTGGTATGAATTTGGAATCTTGTCAAAGGGTTCCTTTTCATTCATTTGAACAAAATCTATGCGTTGAATGAAAAATGATATGGCTTACATATTTTATAATAATTTATAATCCTAGGACTTGTTTCAGTCTTGTCGTATGCCATGCAAATCTAATCGTATGTCAATAAATACTTATTTTATTGTAATGTTTTAAATACGTGAAAACAATATTGTTTATTTATTTATGTGTGAGTGCTATGCTAATTAAAAGGGATTTTGTCAAATGATTTATGTTAGGCGAAATGGTTTAAAATGCTGTACAGTGACTTCACAGCTTTTACAAAGGACCAAGAACGTTTGATATCAATGGACAATGACGCTGGAGTTGACTATTTAGAAGGTCAACTATTGATGTCAAACGGCGTCGTAGACACTTCTTTTTTCCCACCGTCTGATCAATCTAAAGTCGCTGATTTAGTGAAGAAACACAGTATCATTTATGTCCTCGAAGTAGCCAAGTACTATGATGATCCTAGTCTTCCCATCATTGGCCAGGTACAAACATATTTTACATATTCATTCTATGCGCATATTACATACTCTCTCCGTTTCATATTATTTGTCGTTGTAGTGAAAAATTTTCGTTTCAAAATAAGTGTTGTTTTAGAGTTTCAATGCAAAATTCATTAATAAGATTCATAGGTAATTGTGTTTTTATTTTTCTATTGGTTGAAATATGGTTAGATGTATAGGTAATTGTGTTTTTATTTTAGAAATATACAAAATCATAGATTTTCTTAATATGTGTGAATAAACCTAGAACGACAAGTAATATGAAATAGAGGGAGGGAGTAATACATAATACATAATACATATACATATTATGGTCGTTTTATACCATCTATCATCATGGAATTGATCATATTCATACCATAGAAATTCAAAATGATCATCATTGTACCATATTATCATATCATCATCAAATCTTAATTGGCATCATCATTTTGGATTTACATGTCAGAAAATACGGGTTAATTGGATCTTAAACCTTGTCACTGAAATACATCATTAGTCGTTAGTTAGTGAAATAAATCTGAAGAAATTTCATAGATTATGATATCAACTTGACCATATAATTCTTTATTAGTATTAAAATTGTTAACATTTATATGTTTCTTATTAAACTAAAAGAAATTGCATTATAATATTTGTAATAACTTGATTATTTACTATGGCAATTTAAATAAGCTTTGGTTCTGGTATGCGTTGATAGCAAACTCACATACACTTTTATACGGCTGTGGGTTTGTAACACACATCTATCATAGAGTTTCATAAAAAAAATTTGTTTATTTTGTTAGGTGATTGATAAGTTAACTAAAACCCTAAGTTACCTGCCTGGGTTCATATCAATGCACGATGTGCCCTACTTTGATTTCTTGAACCGTGTACAAGCTGAAGAAGATAAACTCAGATCTTTGGATTTATGGGAAGTTCCACATCCATGGGTTAACCTATATGTCCTTAAATCTCAAATAGTAGATTTCCATAACGGTGTTGTCAAAAACATTCTTCTCAAGCAGAACTCGACTTCTGGTGTTGCTCTTTTCTATCCCACAAACCGGAATAAGTAAGGTTTCTATTCATAATAATCTTCAAGAACAAGTAACTAAATCTTGACATTATGATTTTTGCTGTTATTATTAAGATGGGACAATCGTATGTCGGCGATGATACCAGATGAAGATGTTTTCTATGTCGTGGGACTGCTACAGTCAGCTAGCTCACAGAATGTGCAAGAAGTGGAGAGTGTAAACGAGACGATCATTAGGTTTTGCAAGGACTCAGGTATTAAGATTAAGCAGTATCTAATGCATTACACCAGAAAAGAAGATTGGGTTGAGCATTTTGGATCGAAATGGAGTGATTTTTTGAAGAGGAAAGAACTATTTGATCCCAAGAAACTATTATCTCCAGGGCAAAATATCTTTTGAATTACTTAGATTACATATGTAACCAGAATAAGATTTATTATTAGTAGATCGAGACTACAGTCAAACATATATGTTCTAATCGGGAAAATATGTTTTTGGTTGTTGTCTCGTAGACTACTTAATATATTCTAAACAACACATTATTTTCGATAAACTTTCCTTTTTGAATACTAATTTTGCTCAATATAAACATGATTTTACATTTATCCATATTTAGCGATTTTAAATTTTTTACTAGTTTTGACTAAAACATTCCTTATGTATCAATTAAAATAGTATTAAAAAAGCTGTTGCAAAATAATTGATGTTCATAATATTCTAGATATAATTTAATATTATTTAAATTTTATGACCAATTACAAAATATTGTAACCATAATAATTAATATTGTGCTATTAGATGTTTCCTCTTGAAAGACACACTGATCAAGCTTACACTATATCACTTGGATGTTATCCACAAGCTATGAATCGTTCTCTCTTCTCTGGACAAAATGTTTTTCCCATGGTTATATACACGTTCTTGTTGTGTCAACAGATCTTATTTTGTTCGCTTGTAATGGAAGCTAGAATGGATATTCGACGTTAAATTTATTATTATTATTATTATTATTATTATTATTATTATTATTATTATTATTATTATTATTATTATTATTATTATTATTATTATTATTATTATTATTATTATTATTATTATTATTATTATTATTATTATTATTATTATTATTATTATTATTATTATTATTATTATTATTATTATTATTATTATTATCACTAGACATGGCCTTTTTACATTGACTTAAATCCTAACCAAATCAATTCTATAATATCTGATTCGAAACCAAACCAAAAATTTATAAATATTTAAATGGGTTAAAATTTTCTCCACGGGAAAGATAAATTCAAACAGACCCATATCCAAAAAAAACGAATCCGAATAGACCCACCCGATAAAAACTAATATACACTCTACCTAAAATATAGTTAGAACTAATTCATAAATAAAAATATAGAAAACAGAACACACATAATCATAGTTTTGGATATATGGGTTTTGGATAAGAACTGAACCCTTTTTGGGTCTTTATAAGTTAAAAAATATTTGGAACCAAACCGATCCAAATCCAAAAAAATATTGATCCAAAATTTATAAATACTTGAATGAGTCCAAATATCTAAAAGACCCGATTAGAACAGATCCAAACCTGACCAATCACCATTATAATCTGACCAATCACCATTGTAATCTGAACAGATCCAAACCTGACCAATCACCATTGACCAATCACCATTGTTGCATTGATAGTGTTGTAATCTTTATTTCTCAGCAAAAACCATATGTAATCTTTATTTCTCAGCAAAAACCATAACATACAAGTAACACTCGATGTAAAAATGTTTTTTTTTGTTTGAATTAATTTAACATTCATTAAAAGAAAAAGATAGTATTGTCCTGAACCTTGGGGTACACTCAGAGTCATTGTAGGCTTGCAGCTATAAGAATTTATGACCTTTCACTTGTCTTCTTATTATCATGACGCCTTAGACTGATTGTTTGTTTAATTTTCAGGTGCTTTATATCTGTTGTATATCTTCATCGAAATACAAGATCTAATTCATGTCACATCAGATAAAAAAGATTAGCTCTAAACCAAAAGAAGAATATCATCCTTAACCGGAGGTGACTGATCATGACTCAACTACAGCAGCAGCAGCAACAACTGGAGCTGGTGCTTCATCATCTGTGCTCTCAGATGGAACCAAAACTCGACCAGAATCTTCTTCTTCCTCAGATTCAGACTCTTTATCTGCAGCTTCATCAACGATGAGCTTGTCTCTGAGCTTGGTCATGAGCTCTTCCTGAACCGGTTCATTCAGTCTCAGAAACTTCTTCAAAGCCTCTCTTCCATGGTAGTTCTTCCCGTTTAGATTGTAAAACGTTCCGTTTTTGGCTATGAACTTGTGCTTAATGCTCAGTTCGATTATCTCAGTGACCTTGCAGATTCCTTTCCCAAACTCAAGCTCAAACTGCGCTGTTCTAAATGGAGGTGCAAGTTTGTTCTTCACTATCTTTACAGCAACTTGACTTCCTATTGTCTGCACAAGTATACAAGCAGATGCAGTTTCTAGACAAAGCTTTAAACTCAAGATCTGTGAGCAGGTTTTGGATACTTACATCTTCACCTTTCTTGACAAGTCCAACTCGCCTGATATTCAGACGCATAGAAGCATAAAACTTCAACGCATTGCCACCACATGTAACTTCTGTTGGACCTCCAAATCCTCCGAATGTAGAAAGCTTTGCTCTCACCTGAAAAGAAAACAAGATACATTTATACATTACAGAAAAGCAGGAACTTATCTACAAATCTCAGCTACAGAAGTTCTGTACCTGGTTTATAAAGATGAGAAGTGTTTGCGATAACGATAAAGAGTGGCTCAGTTTACGCAAAGCTTGGCTCATCAATCTTGCTTGCATAGCCATATGAGCATCACCCATCTCCCCCTCAAGTTCTCCTTTAGGTACAAGAGCAGCCACCTGTAAGGAAAAAACATATGAAACCGTGAGGAGAGATCTCTAGAGCCGAGACCATAATCATCATACATTAGCTATCTCATATGAATCACCTTACTTACACTGTCAACAACAATAACATCAACAGAACCACTTCGGATTAAAGTGTCCACAAGACTAAGGGCCTGTTCGCCACAATCAGGCTGTGATAGAAGCAGGTTTTCTGTATTTACACCTATTGCCTTAGCAAGTGACGAGTCAAGAGCATGCTCAGCATCTACAAATACACAGGTTCCTGTACGCAAAGAAACACTATTTAGAATACAATATGGTTCTGTAAAGAACATAGCCAAGAGTTAAAGAAACATGTAATAACCTCCTTGTTTCTGTGCTTCTGCAATAACATGAAGTGCAAGTGTTGTTTTTCCAGATGCTTCAGGACCATATATCTCCACAACACGTCCCTATTGATTGTACATAAGCATAACAATAAGAAGCTACCCAAAGCTGAGAAAGCTGAGACCAGTAATACAGGACCATCCCAAGGATACACAGACCAATCTATGTACCACTAAGTAACTGAACCAATCTAAATAACAAGAAGACATATTCTAAAGGAAAGAGTAAAATATCATACCTTAGGAAGGCCACCAACTCCTAATGCTACATCGAGAGCAAAAGATCCGGTAGAGTAAACAGGGACATCTCTAGGAGAAACAGCACGACCAAGCCACATGATAGAGCCTTTGCCAAAAGAACTGGTAATCTGATCAAGTGCTTGCTGAAGAGCAATCTCCTTTTTCGACATACCTTCCTCAGATGATGCATTTCCATCTGACTTAGACTTCTTCTTAGCTTCAAAAAAGAAACAAAACCATCAAACACTTTCAGTTAAATCAATTCAATAGACATAAAGGTAAAAGCTTTAACTAACCTTTGGCAGCAAAACCTCGATGCTGAAACGATGTGCCAACTACAGCTCTAGTAAATACCTGCAAAAACCCTCATGGAAACCTTCTCAATAAGCAGATTTTAACAACAAAGAGACAACATTTGGGAGCCAATTAAGCAATGAAAACGACAGCGTTTCATTTCTCGCAATACCCAAGTGAGAAATACCTCAGAGGAAAAGAGAGAGCGTCTCAGTAAAGAGGCGCTTCGGAGAATCCCCGCCATAGAAAGGCACTAACTAAAAGCTTCTTCTTTTAAACTACAGGTAAACAGAGTATTTGGAATACAGGAATAATATGGCAAATTCGAAACTGCCCAGAAGAGAGACTCATGCGAACAGTGTTTCCAACTGTAGAAGAAGAGAAAAGGGAGGACCTTTTTAGGGTTTTAGGTTCTCCCGTTTCAAAGCGAGGAGGTTTTTGTCCTCTGTTTTTCGAAGAAAAGTATAAACCGATTTGTTACTTTGGTTTATTTATCGGTTTAAGTAATCTCATTTTAATATTACCGGACTATTTACCCGGCCCAAATTGCTTTAGTCCCCTAAACATTACTACTACTTGTGAAAAATGAATTTGCATATATATCATCACTATATTCAATCTAAAAATATGACATGTTCTTTTTTGGTTGTCAAAAAAGATTGAAATGTTTTTTTTAAAGTATAACATAACATCAGTATCTCTCTCTCTATATATATATGTACTGGCAAAATTATGTAATATGAATTAGACTATTAACTGTTAAATCACTATAATGTAAAAAAATTATATAAATATTTATTTTTGAAAAATATTAAAATATATTAGTTCCTTAAACATATTTGTTGATAGTTAAATGACAAAAAAATATTTAAATTTACGATTCATTTGATTAATTAATAAATTAACTTTAACTAATTTAACATATTTTAGCTAAAATAAAACAAAATCTAAAATTTATATATTTAAATGCATAGAAAATTTAAAAATATGTGATAAAAGATATAGATAAAAAATTTTAGATAGCCCCTTTTAGTTTGTTCTTCACAAAAATAGTTCTTAAGGAAAAAATGACCAAAATAGTTTTTTTAAGCTAAATTTTTATTAATATGTATTTATATCCTATTGTTAACTAATTTAGATTTTAGGGTTTAGATTAAATGGGTGGATTTGGGGATAGGGTTTCAAATTTTTTTTAAAAAAATAAAAAAATTGAAATTTTTTTTTTAAAAAATGTTATTTTGGTCAAAAAAAATTTCAAAGACTATTTTTGTGATAAAAACTTTAAAAGAACTATTTAATAGAATTGCCCTAAAATATATTTAAACTAGTAATTATTATTACTTGAATTTCGGATTAACCTTTTCATTAATTATTACTTGAATTTCGTACTATTGCATAATCGATCTGTCGAATCTAATGGTTGAGATTCAAGATATCAGAATGTTCTAACGATGTACATCACCAATAAATAAACCCCTTTGTCGAGGTGAACGCTGCAACAATAATATTTCTTCTTCATTTCTGTTGGATAATAAGAGTTTCTCTTTAAAAGAATTTTGAAAAAAAAGTAACACCAACGGTAATATTTCTTTTACACCAAAAAAACAACGGTAATATTCTTCTTTTCTCTATAAAAACCCCCCCCACAATATTTGTCTGGTTCGGATTCATTAAAACTCAATTCCATAAACAAATAGCAGTAGTCTCTTCACTCTCTTCACTCTCTCGCACCACTCTTCCCTTCTTTCTCTTGTTCTGTCTTTCCCTCTCTCTCTCTTGTTTTTTGTGTTTCTCGCTATTGACAATGAGGTTGTTCGTTGGGGCGAAACCGTTTATGAGCGCTGATGCGAGCTTCAAACACCAGACTGCGACGCTGTCGGATCCACCGCTGTTGTTGCGAACTGCGGCGATTCCAGAGCAGTTCTCTGTCGGAATGGAAAACCAGTTCCACAGATCATAAGGTCAGCCTCACACTCGAGAGAGAGAAGTCTTTATTGTTTCATTTCGTGGTTTTAACTCTCTTTCTTTTTTCACTCGAGGCGGCGTGGAAGGCGACGAGACACTCCTGATTACGTGTAATGACGGGAAAGAGGAGGAGAGACAAAAAGGATTCCATGCCGTTTCTCCCGATCGCAATTCGACGCGTCGAAGTTCTCAGAACTCCTCACCTAATTACCAAAACAAATGCCTTTGCGCTCTCTCTTCAATTCCCCTGCCACCAATGGTAACTCTAAAATCAGATCAGAGTATAAATCAATCCCTTCTTAATCACTTGAAGGCTGCTAGCCTGCTACTGTCAGGTATGTTTTATTTCCAGATTATTTTATCTTTCTTTTTTTTTTGAAAAAATTACTTTCAAATTTTTTTGTAAGAGATTTTTTTGTATTATTTGATTAGTTATGAAAACTTTAAGGTGCATGATATGAAAAATAATCAAACATAATATCCAGTCAATTTAATTTGATTGTTAGAGGTAGTATGATTGTTTTGTCTTCATGATTGTATTCATTTAGTTTTCTAATTGATCATTCATAATACAGAGATTTTTCTTTTTTTCTCAAAACTTAAAGGGAGATTTTTATATTATATGATTGATTATGAAAGATTAAGTTGAATTACATGATGTGATAATCAATCGAACATGATATCCTGTCAATTACATTGATCGTTAGAGGTAGTATGTTCGGTTTTGTCTTTACATTTGTGTTCGCTTAGTTTTGATTGATCTCTAATAATATAAAAATTTCTCTTTTTGTTTTTTTTTTAAAGTTTTTTTTTTCTTTTTTGAAACTTTTGATTGCATATAATTATTAAACATACATAAAACCTTAATAAAGAACACACTAACTAACCCTCAGAGTTTAAATTGTCTCGATGGAACCATCGGAGGAAGCAACAACCGCAGGCTCCTTGAAGTAGAAGAAGAAGCTGTTATGTATCATAAAACCAGGAAAGCCCAACTGCTGACCCAAAGCCCATTTGATAACTACATCCTCTACAGAAACGAAGGGAGGAGCATTGGGAATGACTGGACCCAAAGCCCATTTCTAAACTCTTTGTTCTTTTTTTTGTATCTCCCCTTCATGTACTTAGTGAAACTTTGCAAAAAAGCATGTTTTACTTCGACAACGTTTGAGTTCTTTGTTCTTTTTTTTGTATCTCTCCCCTTCATGTACCATATAAGCTTGTTGTAAATATTTGATGTTTATACTATGAGTAGTAGAAAGGTGTTCGTTCACCCCTAGAGCAAGATTTTTATAATTTTAAAATGTGCAAAATTGTTAAATAAACACACTAATAGAATCTAATGTTATAATTATATTTTGAATATTCTTATTTTGAATATTTTATGTTATAATAGAATCTAATGTTACAATTATATATATATTCTTATTTTGAATATTTGACTTATATATATAATTATAACATATCATTTATTAAAACTAAAATGTGCAAAACTGTTAAATAAAATTTCTAACTAATAGGATCTAATGTTATAATCATATATATAAAATGTTGAATATATTATTATAATTTTGAATATTTTGAAATATTTTATTTATTATATATGTGATTATAACATTTATAAGAAAATTAAAGTGTGCAAAACTGTTAAATAAAATTTCTAACTAATATGTTAAATATATTTTATTATACATATTTATTTTATCTATTAATAATATACATATATTATAATGACTTTGAATATTTATTTATACATTTATATATTTACGTAAATATTTGAATACTTATTTATATAGGGTTTGAGGGTTTCTTAGAAATGCTTTAAGAGAAAGAAAAAAAAAACTCAAAAGATTAGGGGTTTAAATTATAATATAATATAATAGGGTTTTTAATTTAATCAAAAATACTAAAATTTTCATTAAATTTTTACGAGGAGTTAG
This sequence comes from Sinapis alba, assembly GCA_012274485.2. Taxonomy (NCBI): domain Eukaryota; kingdom Viridiplantae; phylum Streptophyta; class Magnoliopsida; order Brassicales; family Brassicaceae; genus Sinapis; species Sinapis alba. The sequence goes on from MU107431.1 coordinate 35,367, forward strand.
AAGATTTCATGATAAAGTCTTCGATAAAAATCTACTATGATTAAAATTCCAAGTTCTGATAAACATCATAAATTATTGGTTAATTTGGTTATTTCAAAATCAAAGATAAAAATTAAATTTGGTTAAGTATTTTCAGGGTAGGAGATTTTTTGTGAAGTTTTCTAACATAAAATGCACTAAAAGACATTTAAAAAGTCTTCTAAACTTTAAATTTATTATATGTTTTAAGAATTCAATAAGCTCTAAATTCAAATTACTAACTAAATAGCAACAAATATTTGATTAAATAAAACATAAAATCAACTTATAAAATGTTTAATATATACAAACTAAATGCATATATGTTAAACTTAAGTTTTAAAAATAAATTCCAAAATATAACGTAAAAATATAAACAATACTCTACATATATTTATATATAATTTGTATATTGTTATCTATATAATATATAAATAATAAAAATTACTAACCACTAATTGTATTTTATTTTTATTAGTTATATAATATGCAATAGATTTTTTTAAAAAAAAAATATTAAAATATTTATTTTTAAATGCACAAAATAATTTATGACATAAAACCAAGCATTAATGACATAAAACCAAACATTAATGACATAAATCTAAACATTAATGACACAATTTTTTAAAATACTTAGTTGTGATAGTCGTTATTGTTAAATATATTTAATTTGACTAAATATATAAGTTGGTTCTTGTTTTAAATTTTTAATTAAATTAAATAAATAAAAATAAAAATATGTCAACTAACCAAATTAAACGTGACACTTCTCAGTTAATATTTAGGAGAATTTTAAAACTAAATACTGGGATTTAATCGTAAAAGTATATACATATTTTTAATTCAAAATTAAATTTTATTTCATTTTTGGCAAATTGACCCACTTATAATTTAGAGTTTTTACTGTATATTTCGAATTTGTTTATTATTATTTTATGTAATTTTTAAAAACGTTGGAAACTCGTAAATATAAATTGTCGAAATTTGACCAACGACATACTACTATTGCTCAAACAGTTCGAGTCAAACCAGTTCATGAAGAACATATTACAAATGAAAAATCAGACGCAACCAAACCAAACCAAATAACCAATTTTTTTCTAGCAAACCACAACACCCAAAACTTGATTTCTCATATAAACCGGACCATGACTCTTCAAATTAAGAAACAACAAAGACCTGACCGACTCTTCTTCTTCTTCTTTACTCACTGCTGCTTACACTCCGCTGGCTTCTCACCTTGTTGACCTTCAGCAAGTTGACTTCTTCCAGACTTCTGTTGACAGAGAAAAGAGCCTCAGACTTATCAACATTGCTTAAATATTCAACAAGAAAGAGATCCTACGGTTGAGATTTGAGTGTGTTAAACCTTGTGCCCAGCTGATGACTGCAACAACAAAAAAATGAGAAACCATCAAAATTTAGTTCACAAGGTTTTAATATTATATAAGAGAAACAAAGGGTAAAAACATTTTAACAACATAGTACCTTCTTTCTGCTCTTCTTTCCTTGCTCTGCCTCTTCATCCTCGTCATCTTCCTCATCATCATCCTCGTCCTCCTCATCTTCCTCTTCATCATCATCTTCATCAATCTCGTCTTCATCAATCTCAAGGTCATCTGGATCCACAGCTTCACCAGTGAACCATGACACAGCATGTGAGATGATTTTCTCTTTAATGGTTGATCTGCAAGACAAACAGTGGAGAGGTTCAGATGCTAAAAGTAATTTAAGAAGCAAAGAGAACTGAAGATGAATAAGATTATATACCCGATATCATAGTCGTGCTCCATCTCGCCTTGGAGTTCATCAGCCTGTGTAAGAATAAATTATCAGCTTAACGTTTAACGCATTCTGAAATACCAAATCCAAAACTGAAACAGCTTTTGGGGGGATGGCCATACCATGTCATCATCAAGATCATCTTCGTCCTCAGGAACTTGAGGTGGACTGAAAAAATTGAAGAAACTCTCACAGTCCTCAGTCTTGGTGATCGGCTTTGTGTTTTTAGATCCCTTCTTTGGCTTCTTTTTTAGGATCTTTTGAGTCAAACATTTTCCAGGGTACCACTCAATCTCCGTCCTGACAATAATAGTTAACCATTGATAAGACCTCTCTGTCCTTAGAAACAAAAAGAATCAAACACAGCAGAGCAAAAGACATACCCAATGGCCTTCTCGAGGATAGGCTCATCCTCATCAATCATGTGATATGTCTTGGTCAAGACAGGGTTCTTGAAGTAAGGGTTCTCATCAAAGAAAAACTCAAGCTTGAACCCTTTTGGTTCTTCAACCCTGTTCCACTTGATATCCTTAAGATACTTAAGAGCACCTTCATCTCGCTCAGTTATCTACAAATCATGGGGAAACAATCAAGATAAAGAGAATATAATATTCATTTTTAAAAAGTATCCTAATTAACGAACCTCCTCAGCTGTAATTTCATTGTTCTTCAGAGCAATAAGCCAGAAATCCGGTACTCCTTTCTCTGCAGAGAAAAAAAACAGATGTTCATATCAGTTGAAACATGATTTTAACATCATTGGAAGCTAAAAACATAACCAGAATTTTAGTGCAAGTAATTGATAACACACCTTCAGCAGCTTTATCTTCTCCCTGCTCCGTTTTTACTTCTTCAGGTGCACCTTCTACTTCAACTACTCCGGTCACAATCTCATATCGCTGAATGTGACCATCACGTTGGAAAAGCAGATAACCATCAGCATCAATTATAATAAATCAGAAGTGAAGAACACACAACACTATTGATTTAAGTACGTAGCAATTGAGAGAAGTCTTATCAAACGTTTCTTAGTTGAGATTTCACGTGATGACAGAATCAAAGATCATATTTTCATACCTTGGTGTAGAAAGGCTGATACAACTTTTGATACTTAGCTTCAAGAGCTGCCCTCTCTTCGAAAAACTTTGCTTCAATTTCATCATGTTGGTTCTGCAATGTAGCAAAAATCTCATCAGGGCCAACTAAATGCAAAATCCAAGATCAGAAATTAAAAGAGACTACTAGGTCTATAGTCATCTAGCTAGCTGGAAGATTAACTCACTTGAATCTCTCTTAGAACCTCGACACGCTTCCTGACTGCCGGAGTCAAGTTCTCAAGGACATCCGAGTGTTGTCCAGCCAAATTCTGCAACTTATCCTGCAAACAAACAACACAAAATCAGAACAAAACAAAACAGACAGGAAAAAAAACAATCAAATCAAGATGCAGAGACAATCCTCAAACCAAAGCCCTTGTTCTAAACCATTTTAATCCAATCAAATCAGTACAGACAGACAGAGTAACAATCAAACCAAGATGCAGAGACAATCCTCAAACCCAAAGACCGTTGTTCTAAACCGTTTTAAATCCCATCAATTCTCAAAATCAGTAAAAGCACATATATCAACTGAAAGTTACAAACTTTTCAAAGTAAAGATGCAGAGACACTCCTTAAACAAAAGTCATCATCTTAGCAAAATCAATAGAGAAAACAAAAAATCCAAACAGTAAACTCCAAAAAAAAAAAAAACTCGCCTTGAGAGCATTAACAAGGCCTGCGCGATCCTCCTCGTTGAGAGCTACAAAGTAAAACACAAAAAAAGAAGCACTTTAAAATTAAATCCAGATGAAAACCAATAAAATCAGGCGTAGTTTTAGAGAGAGAGAGGAACATACCGGCGGTGAGACCGGACATGTTCAAGTTGTCTTTGTCGTTGCTCATTTTCGCAAGCAAGAGGAGAATCTGGCGGAGGAAACGGAGGATAAGAAGGAGAGAACCCTTTAAAACCCTAGATGACAGCCCAGCGAGAAAATTAAATATATAAATAAATAAATAAATAAGAGAAAAGGGGCCGTTATTGTTATTAGATATGAAATATGAAATGAGCTGAACGAATGAATTGGGCACTTTATAAGACCCACCTACGCGGCAATATCTTTTCCTTTCCTTCATTTTCAATATATGTTTCCTATTTTGATTTATTTGGAAAATAAAAATAAAGCAGTGTTTGGTTCTGTAACGCACCAAAGAAAGTACATAATGAATTTATGAATTCATTTTCTAAACAATACTAGATTTTTAAGTTCTTTTAGGATATTTTAGTTAATATTATCGAAATCAAACCATAAATCAGAGATTTGCTTCATTACAAAATTTTAAATACAATATTAGTAACTTATATATCAGATATCACATTCAATTGTAACACTACTATTTAATAGAATTAAGGAAACAAAGATCTTTAATTACACTAAAATTTGTAAAAATTATCTATTTACATTTATTAAAATGATGCATCTTAATCGTATAGTACTCCTCCTTTTGTTTGTCATATGCTCTATCTTAATCATAGGAGAACTCCTCCCTCTCTAATGCTTATTAGGATTTAGTAACTAGTGTTTTGCATGTCTTAGTAAAACTGATTCATTTTCTTAAGGAGAACATCCACAATGGTGGAGTTCTTAATTATGTTCACAACAAAAGTAATAACAAAAAAAAATATAGGAGAAAGGAGAGAACAAGTTCTAGTAGTAATTTCCATTTTTTTTAAATTTAATTTGTTTAATTTTTTTAGTTATTAAATATTAATTACATAAATAAATAGTTAATGTATATTAGTATAAAAATTGAGAGAGATTCATTTTGAGAGCTTAATTGTTGATGATACTCTAAATAATTTAATGGTCAGGAACAATATAGTCAGGTGATAAGAGGACATAGCTGAAACACTAACATGTTTTACGTTTGATACACCTAATGCGCGATACCAAAAAAAAGCGATGATGAACTTGTAATCCTTATTTTTATGTTGTTTAGATATAGATGGAAGAATTAGGGGAGGCATGATCATTTAACGGAAATGGAAGGAGGTGACTTTTACATCATACCTATATGGTGTGACTTGTGTTGATAGAGATATAAGTAGCGATGTCAAAATGAGTTAATTTGCTCAACTTAGTTTAGTTCGTAGTTAATTCAGATTTTTCATGAGCTAATTAAGTTCATTTATTATATGAGTTTTGATATGTAAACTTGAACTCATATCATCTTTATATTCAGAGGTAACTGCCACAGTGTCAAACTTGTACACATGAAAGCGTTTTTGAATATGTGCTTCCAGTTTCAGAGGGAGATCTTTGTTGATAAAGTTCGTGAATTAAAGAGTTTATTTCAGAGAGGGAGTTTCTAGAAATGAAGTTTAAAAGTTAGAGGAGAAGAAGATAGTTGTTAATAACTTGAAAGATAAAATGAGAAATGTATTGTATGATTAGTTTTCTGAATAATGATGACATTTTGGCCATTGAATTGGATTGTAAGTATTAAACTCTGATGAAAGTTTAGCCATTGACATAGAACTAATGATGAAAAGTTTACTCATTGTATTAGTTTTTTAGAATAGTGAAAAATTTAACCACTGTTATAGATTTAAGAAAAGTTTAGCAATTGGTTTGGATTGTATGTATACTAGTAACTTGGTCTTTGACCAAAAAAATAAAAGAAAGTTTGTGAATATTAGACATTTTAATCTCTATATACTAATGTTTTCATTATGAGAATAACTTGGAGATTATTCTTGTAGTTATGTTCAGAAATTCAAAAGTTTGGATTATGTTCTGATAGAATTGTTACCAAATAGAATTTGGTTTAAATCAGGTTAAACACACGGCTCTTGTTTAGACTGGTTGGAAAATTTAACAGTCATTAATTTATTATGTGCTTTCTTGGCGTCTGCAGTCATAGTGTCATTATCAGTTTTCTCTTAGAACATCATTTTCAGATCCAAATGAAACTAGTGTAACTTCATTCATTAGACGTTTCTATTTTATAGAATTATGTTGATGATTTGTAGTACTTTTCGATACTAACACTATCTCTTATTTTTATCTCTATCATAGACTTTCCAAGTGTCGACATGTAATTGATCATCCTTCCCATATCTTGAAAATCTGGATTCAAAAGTCTCCCCATTAAGCTGTTGCGGTTTGCGTCAAAAACTCTGTATTTTAGTTTGTCCACGAGTATTATAAGTTTGTGATCATCAATCGACATAGCCCTGATAGGCTTGTGCAGAGAATCAGCTGTTGGAAACTTTAGTTGACGACGACAGCAGTGATGGTTGAGCTTTTGGCAGTAGGTCAACTTGAAAGGAAGAAAACTTGCACATAGTGTTGCAAAAAATATTTTATCAGTTTACGGGAAATCATGACTTTGATTGGACCTTGATATGCACGATTGGATGAAAAAGGAAAGATTATTCAGAGGAAAGGCAAGAAGTAGCGGTTGAGGAATAAGGTAAACTTTATGTAAATAGGAATATACTGTAGCAAAGGAATATTTGATGGCGATAAACTGTTACTCAAAAATTAGATTAAAACAGAAAAGATCAGGTACAACGAAAATTCACACATTTAGAGAGAAAAAAATCTGACACCCAATTAGCAAATAATATTAATTATTATTTTTTGTCGACGACAACTGTCTTGTAAACCTGAGTTTCTTAAGATAATCCAGAGGGTTAAATTAATATTTGACTTTTAATTAATAAATTTTATGTGTTATATATACAAATAGACTTTGATGCAAAAAAGTATACAAATGGGCTTTCATTATAACTGAAAATAATATTTTGATTTGAAATGTTACCATTTATTTGCAAGTAGCAACTTTATCAGTTATTAACTTACTTAATAATCAATACGTTTTACAAGAAAATGCAAGAACGTAAAATAAGTAAGTTAATTGAAAGCGAAAACATATTCAAAATAAGTTTTTGTCAACTTAGTAAATATTTTCAACAATTGTTAAAACTTAGTCAAAACTACAAAGAGTTATTAATTAGTATTGTTTTATGTATGGTAACAATTTAAATAAATTCATAAAAGTTTAGTCTAAGTTTTGAAAGAATTTATTACTTGTATTTATGGAAGAATGTTGAATAAGAATATTGCATTAATATGGTAAGTAAATCAAATAAAATATAATAATTATGGTAGAGAATCAAAAATAGGTATACTATATATATTTGAGTATGAGTCAAGATTTTGATGTACCTTTCAAATTAACTAAATATAATTGGCATTCAAGTACGCGTTCAATAAAGTATTTTCTATCATTTTTAAGGTACACATGTAAATGTTATATTAAATCTAATCACTAATTATATTATTACATATACAGACTTTTTATATTGTATATGCATCATAAACTATATTTATTATTGTCATAATATGCTTAGTTTTGAAAATATATTGATTAACTTAATATCAATAATACATACTCCCAATTTTATATTCTAACAGTTCTTCAAATAGTTAAAATAATAATCAGAAAACCAAATCCCGTAACTATACGTTATTAGAACAATGATTTTTCATATCAATATTTTAACTCAACTTAAAACTACATTTTTATAAGTTTTTTGTAATTTTTTTTTGTTCATGGATCTTGATGTTGTTTTGAATAAGGAGATAAATTTTCTTACTCTCTTGAAATATTATTTCTGAATAGATAATAACTGATACAATGGCATTAATTAATTACCTTTGTAGAAATTATTGAGTTTAATTTAGTTAATGCAATTTTGACCTCTTTGGTATTCCAGTTTACATAAAACATCTATCTATTATTTCTTTAAATCAGTATTGGGAGTTTAGATTCTTAAATTGTAATTATGTGTAGTAAAATTGTTATGTTACATTCTTGCAGTTGAGTGATGTTATTCATAGTATTATGTTTGAAATTGACAGGAAAATAATGTCAAAAGAAATGGGTAAATTTCATCAAGAAATGTTAATGCTAAGCGAAGAGCAGGCTCCTAAAATTGAGGGAAGCTTGAGCCAATCTGAACGAAGGAAGATTTCAATTGTTGGCGATAAACCCAACATACCTGACCTGAATGTAAAACCTTGTTCTGAATCTGATGGAGAAGAAAATGGAGAAATTACAAAAGCATTTCAGAATATTGCAGGTTTAAGACCTCATGATGCACGTAATGTTGATCATGAGCTTTTGTACGAGCTTGAGGTCGAGATATTTGCTCGTCTTCCATGCTTTGAGTACTGGAAACTGCAGTTTCTTAACAAGAAGAGTTTTCAGTTGTTAAAGAGCTGTGAAATTTTCAGGATGAGACAAGAACAAGGACTTGTGAAACCATATGTGATTATGCATTCAGGGGGTGAATCTAGTTGGCAAATGTTTGATAAGGAGTTTAAAAACTTTCGAAGACTTCCTAAAGTTCCTTCTTCTGACTATTGCTTTTTCTACAGCGATAAAGAAACAATTAGTGTGGGTACTCAACTAATTGTCATAGGGATGGCGATAGAGGGGATTGTAGTGTTTCGATATGAGCTAGAGAATAATAAGTGGTTCATAGGTCCTTCAATGATCACACCGAGGGTCATGTACGGTTCTGCTAGCGATGGAAAAACTGCATTTTTTGCAGGAGGCATTCAAATGGATAATAACGGGAACCCTGTTGTTGTGCGAACTGTTGAAAAATATAATGGTGATACAAAAATGTGGACTCCTATTAACGGAATGCATAAATCAAGGAAGTTCACCTCAGGATGTTTCTTGCGTGGAAAATTTTACGTCCTCGGTGGTAGAGATGAGAATGATAAACACCTCACTTGTGGAGAAAGTTATGACGAGGCAACAAATTCTTGGGAGTTGATTCCTGACATGCTCAAAGACATGAATTTCATCACGCCTTCCCAATCTCCTCCCCTTATTGCTGTGGTTGATGACAATCTATACTTGTTAGAAATATCTTTGAACGAGCTTCGTGTATATGATATAAACACAAATGTTTGGAAGAAGCTTGGTTTTGTCCCTGTGAGCGCAAATGCTGCCTTTGGTTGGGGCGTTGCGTTTAAATCGATGGGAGATAGACTTCTGGTGGTTGGAACTTCTCACTCTTGGCATAGGACAACAATGTTTTACTCATGCAAACCTTCTCCAAACAAGGAAGAGCAACACTGGGAAGAATTAAAACATTTCTGTCATGGCAGTGAGCTCCCACAGTTTATCCATAACTGTTGTGTGATGTTTGCTTAAAATTTATTTTTATACAAAATTGAAAAATTATTTGTTTGTATTTTTGCTTACAATAAGTTTGTGGCGATTTTGACGCCTGAAACAATTAAAATTGTGGTTTTATGTTGTTTGTGTTTATGTTTTTATTTTGCATTTGGGTTACAAATATTGTTATTTTTCGTTTGGTTTAAGTGTTTAGCTTTCTAGTTTAATATTTTTTTTAAATGTAAACCTTATTGAATTTTATGGTTTTGTATTTTTTTTCCCTATTGGGCTGTAAATATCTTACTATATCTATTTATGTTGAGTTAAAATCTCAGTTTGGTTTCAGTTTTTTTTTCTTCTATTTTTTGGGTTTAAAGAATAACACATTTAATCATAACTAGATTTGGCTTGGTTTGGATAACTTCAGATTTCAGGTTATTTAGTTTTTAACCATACACCATGGCTGCATTTATTTTAGGAAAAAAATTATATTCTTTGATATGGTTTGATAATGGATTAATAAAACACAGAAATTACTAATTCCAGTTTTTTAATTTTGATTTATTAGTTTATTCTATTTTATGTGAACCCAAATTGTGTTATTTACACATAAGAAGAATGTAAAATAATTTAAAATAACAAAAGTAAATGTTATAAAGTGTGATTGTTCTCTATAAATAAAAATTAGAACAAGGTTGCTATATTTTTTAGGATTACGTGTCAGTTCGATATAGCGGCTTGGTCTCCCTAACAGGTGACTAGATAATCTCAGTTTCAACAGTCTTTATCGTTTCTCCATGATAAGCGATTTGACTTCACTATCTTTTGTTTCTTTCAAGCCGGTGTAAGGACCTTTTAGAAGATATAGGAGGATCTTTTTTGTCTTCTCAGAAGTGAACACTATGAGCTACTTAAGTAAGGCTTACGAGAAACAGTAAATATATATTGTATTGTAACATGAATACATTTCCTTGTATTCAGAGGTAACTGCCACCAGTGTCGAACTTGTACACATGGAAGCATTTTGAATATGTGCTTCCATTTTCAGAAGGAGATCTTTGTTGATGAAGTTAGTGATTTAAGGAGTTTATTTTTGGAGAATGAGTTTTTAAAAATGAGGTTTAGTAGTTACAGGATAAGAAGACAGTTGTTAACAACTTAAAAGATAAAATGAGAAATGTATTGTATGATTAGATTTCTGAATAATGATGAAAGTTTGGCCATTGAATTGGATTGTAAGTATTGAACTGCTGAAAGTTTAGCCATTGACATAGAACTAATGATGAAAAGTATACTCATTTAACCACTGGAATAGAATTAAGAAAAGTTTAGCAATTGGTTTGGATTGTATGTATACTAGTAACTTGGTCTTTGACCAAAAAAATAAAAGAAAGTTTGTGAATATTAGACATTTTAATCTCTATATACTAATGGTTTCATTATGAGAATAACTTGGAGCTTATTCTTGTAGTTATGTTCAGAAATTCAAAAGTTTGAATTACTTGTTCTGATAGAATTGTTACCAAATATATTTTGGTTTAAATCAGGTTAAACACACGGCTCTTGTTTAGACTGGTTGGAAAATTTAACAGTCATTAATTTATTTTGTGCTTTCTTTGCGTCTGCAGTCATAGTGTCATTATCAGTTTTCTCTTAGAACATCATTTTCAGATCCAAATGAAACTACTGTAACTTCATTAATTAGACGTTTCTATTTTATAGAATTATGTTGATGATTTATAGTACTTTTCGATACTAACACTATCTCTTATTTTTATCTCTATCATAGACTTTCCAAGTGTCAACATGTAATTGATCATCCTTCCCATATCTTGAAAATCTGGATTCAAAAGTCTCCCCATTAAGCTGTTGCGGTTTGCGTCAAAAACTCTGTATTTTAGTTTGTCCATGAGTATTATAAGTTTGTGATCATCAATCGACATAGCCCTGATAGGCTTGTGCAGAGAATCAGCTGTTGGAAACTTTAGTTGACGACGACAGCAGTGATGGTTGAGCTTTTGGCAGTAGGTCAACTTGAAAGGAAGAAAACTTGCACATAGTGTTGCAAAAAATATTTTATCAGTTTACGGGAAATCATGACTTTGATTGGGCCTTGATATGCACGATTGGATGAAAAAGGAAAGATTATTCAGAGGAAAGGCAAGAAGTAGCGGTTGAGGAATAAGGTAAACTTTATGTAAATAGGAATATACTGTAGCAAAGGAATATTTGATGGCGATAAACTGTTACTCAAAAATTAGATTAAAACATAAAAAATCAGGTACAACGAAAATTCACACGTTTAGAGAGAAAAAAAATCTGACACCCAATTAGCAAATAATATTAATTATTATTTTTTGTCGACGACAACTGTCTTGTAAACCTGAGTTTCTTAAGATAATCCAGAGGGTTAAATTAATATTTGACTTTTAATTAATAAATTTTATGTGTTATATATACAAATAGACTTTGATGCAAAAAAGTATACAAATGGGCTTTCATTATAACTGAAAATAATATTTTGATTTGAAATGTTACCATTTATTTGCAAGTAGCAACTTTATCAGTTATTAACTTACTTAATAATCAATACGTTTTACAAAAAATGCAAGAACGTAAAATAAGTAAGTTAATTGAAAGCGAAAACATATTCAAAATAAGTTTTTGTCAACTTAGTAAATATTTTCAACAATTGTTAAAACTTAGTCAAAACTACAAAGAGTTATTAATTAGTATTGTTTTATGTATGGTAACAATTTAAATAAATTCATAAAAGTTTAGTCTAAGTTTTTAAGGAATTTATTACTTGTATTTATGGAAGAATGTTGAATAAGAATATTGCATTAATATGGTAAGTAAATCAAATAAAATATAATAATTATGGTAGAGAATCAAAAATAGGTATACTATATATATTTGAGTAACTGAGTCAAGATTTTGATATACCTTTCAAATTAACTAAATATAATTGGCATTCAAGTACGCCTTCAATAAAGTATTTTCTATCATTTTTAAGGTACACATGTAAATGTTATATTAAATCTAATCACTAATTATATTATTACATATACAGACTTTTTATTTTATGTAAAGCTTATTGAATTTTATGGTTTTGTATTTTTTTCCTCTTCGTCAGTAAATATCTTACTATATCTATTTATGTTCAGTTAAAATTTCAGTTTGTTTGTTTTTTCTTCTATTTTTGGGTTTAAAGAATAACATATTTAATCATAACTAGATTAGGCTTGGTTTGGATAACTTCAGATTTCAGGTTATTTAGTTTTTAACCATACACCATGGCTGCATTTATTTTAGGAAAAAAATTATATTCTTTGATATGGTTCGATAATGGATTAATAAAACACAGAAATTACTAATTTCAGTTTTTTTAATTTTGATTTATTAGTTTATTCTATTTTATGTGAACCCAAAGTGTGTTATTTACACATAAGCAGAATGTAAAAATGGAGAAGAAAATAATTTAAAATAACAAAAGTAAATGTTATAAAGTGTGATTGTTCTCTATAAATAAAAATTAGAACAAGGTTGCTATATTTTTTGAGGATTACGTGTCAGTTCGATATAGCGGCTTGGTCTCCCTAACAGGTGACTAGATAATCTCAGTTTCAACAGTCTTTATCGTTTATCCATGATAAGCGATTCGACTTCACTATCTTTTGTTTATTTCAAGCCGATGTAAGGACCTCTCAGAAGATATAGAAGGATATTTTTTTGTCTTTTTAGAAGTGAACACTATGTGCTACTTAAGTAAGGCTTATGGAGAAACAGTAAATATATATTGTATTGTAACATAAATACATTTCCTTGTATTCGGAGGTAACCGCGACCAGTGTCGAACTTGTACACATGGAAGCGTTTTTGAATATGTGCTTCCAGTTTCAAAGGGAGATCTTTGTTGATGAAGTTAGTGATTTAAGGAGTTTATTTTCGGAGAGGGAGTTTCTAGAAATGAGGTTTAAAAGTTAGAGGAGACGAAATTGTTAACAACTTGAAATATAAAATGAGAAATGTATTGTATGATTAGTTTTCTGAATAATGATGACATTCTGGCCATTGGATTGGATTGTAAGTATTGAACAAATGAAAGTTTAGCCATTGACATAGAACTAATGATGAAAAGTTTAACCATTGTATTAGTTTTTAGAATAGTGAAAAAATTAACCACTAGAATAGAATTAAGAAAAGTTTAGCAATTGGTTTGGATTGTAAATATACTAGTAACTTGGTCTTTGACCAAAAAAATAAAAGAAAGTTTGTGAATATTAGACATTTTAATCTCTTTATACTTATGGTTTCATTATGAGAATAACTCGGAGCTTATTCTTGTAGTTATGTTCAGAAATTCAAAAGTTTGGATTACTTGTTCTTATAGAATTGTTACCAAATTCCGTTCCATACTTTTATTTATCTTGTTCTATGAGGAGCAAATGTAGTATAGTAATATCATGATACATTTTCTGGTTCATTGTCTTATTTAGTTTGTATTAACCTGACATGATCCATTGGTTTATAGGATATTCTGTTGTAGCACGCTGATTCTAGTAAAACTGCATGATGCTGGAAAGGAATTGCACGCTTTATCTTTAACTGAAGAACATGTTCATGCAGCTGCTGAGAACTATGCAATGGAAGCACTGGAGTTGTATAAGTCGGGTTCACCTTAAGCTGGAGAGTAGTCACCGTTGCATGTTTGCTTGGGAGGTTGTTTATTGTTTCATATTCTCGGTTTCACTTTAGTTATCCCAGCTCTTTTAGTTTCTTAACAAACACCACATCGAGTCTTTGTTATCCCAACTCTTGTAGTGATTATGTCTATGTTTTTTTTATTTAAGTGAAGAATGACCAATATATATGTGTACCTTATATACTATAGTATGTCCGCTTTATTGCATTTATTAATGTACATCCACTATTACAAAGGACAAAGGTAAGAAGTCTAGTCCATGGACCTTTTTCATGTATCACGACTCTAATTTCACATACTATTTTAAAGATATGCTTAAGAAATATAAATGAAGTGGACCACTCCTTCTATACTATTTATAGAGGTTCCATACTATATCGTGTACATTAAAAAATTGACAGCATATTATATATATTATGTTTGGGTTTATAGTGCAGTTATTTGGATTTAGATTTAGTAACTAGGAGTTTGTCTAGGGTTTTTGTATTTAAGTGGGTAGATAGGGTTTAATATTTCCGTTCCATATTATGGCTGATAAAAAATTTAAAATATAGTAAAAACAGTTATGGGTTATATTTAGGTTTATAGTTTACTCACTAGGGTTTAGATTTACTAATTACAGATTTGGGTGTAGTATTTAGTGGTTGTGGGAGGGTTTAATATGTAGAGGGTTTAATATGTAGAGGATTTAATATGTAGAGGGTTAGATGTTAGGTTGAGGTTCTATATTACTTCAACAATATGGAATAGAACATGCACAACTTTTCTTTTTTTGAACAACCGTGCAACTTTTCAAACCAACAAAATGTGCATTCCCGGTTGTGTCTCGAACAATTTAGTAATTAGGGATTTGTCTTGTCTTGTAGTATTTAAACAGGTGCATAGGGTTTAATATTTATGGTTGTCACATTAGTGTCTTATACTACTTCGTCAAAGTGGAATAGCACCAAACTTTCAAACCACGAGACTGTAAACCATATACGGTTATTATGAATTTGACGTGGCTTCCTTATATTCTCTCAAATGTAAATAATATGTTGTAAATACAGTATAATCTCTTTAAATTAATACTCTATAAATTAATATACACTAAAAATCTCTATAAAATAATATAGTTTTATAGTCCTAAATTAAGTTTTTGGTTCAATTAATATATCGATAAATTAATAATCTCTATAAATTAATAAAAAATTATAGTTTCGGTGTAGTCCCAACATTATTAATTTATAGAGGTTTCACTGTATTAACCATACCATGTCAACTTATGCGGTAAATAAATTAGTGACGTTGCCTTGTGACTACGATGTGATGCTAAATAGTTTACAGGTCCATGGTGTCCATACCATGGAAACTAACCAAGTTATTAGGTGTAAATAGAATATTGTATCAATCAATTTTTACATTTTTTTATTGAATACCATGTAATCGTATGCGATAATTAACTATGTGACGTGAATTATTTAAAACATCTACTAATATATAGTCTCAAACTATACATGTCCATACATATAAATCACCAACATCATCTCACTTTTATACTAATAACCGAGAACTTCTACTTAGAAAAAGTAAAATCAGGTTTTTGTTGGACTAAATATTAACAAATGAATTATGTCAAAGCCACCGCTAAATTTTTCATTTCCATTAGTGTTCGCTAAATTCTTCAGTTTTGTATATTGAACAAATTCTTACTAGATAATTGAACTAACAATAAAAACGTAAAAATTTACCTGAGTTTCCAAAACAGAAGAAAAACTAAACGCAATATCTAAACCCACTTTCCTTTATGGGCTTGTTACAGAGTAAGAAACAGCGGATCCGAGATCCACTGACAGACAAAGAGAAACACAACTCAAACTGATTCTTCTATTCTAAGTCTGTTTAACACTACCAAAACTTTTGATGATACAAACTTTTATTTTTCTTTCCTTCTTCAATTGACAATTTGTAATTAAAAAAAACAACACCATTTTCCCCTGCTTTAGTATCAGAACAGAGACATCTATGACATCGTTCCTTTGCGGTTCATCAGGTCGTGATAATAAAGAAGCACACACATCGGTTGTCCGAAAATGCAGAAGGTGAACCAGAATATCATGTTTCCCACCTAATCATCACAATTCAAAACAGAGCAATCCTTTTTTAAGTTTCAAGAACAGAAACTAAAGATGTAAGTGTTCTATCATGGGAAAAGAGTTGTCCGGTCTTTCGAGTTTAGAGAGCATACCATGGAGCCAAACCTTTCTTGTAGATAGTTTGTGATAAAGACCAAAGGCACCTACTCAAACACACATGGCAATCATCAGAAACTAAAATGTAACTAAAGGTGACAGAAGCTTCAAGATTGTTTGTGAAAATCGACTGCGGAAGTTGTCTGAACTTTTTTTTTTACCTGAAACATAATTCCCAAGAAAGCCCATAGCTTAAAGAGACGACAAGGAACTGCGATGCATAACTGCAAGGAAATTTTGTAAAACACAAGAGTGTAAGTAAGAACAATAATTCGAGTGTTAGCCTTTTTTCCAACAACGTGTTCATGTGTCTAGAGACAGGGCAATGTAGAAGATATGTATATACCTCATGAAAGACTGCAGAGACTAAGAAAGCAATGATAATGGCCGGTACCTGGAACAAAAATGAGTGGAGGGTTGAAGTAATGAAGCAGATCACTATATATATATATATATCACTCACTTTTGGTATATTCCTGCGCAGGCACGGAAAGTAAACATGTCGAACCATCCATTTATGAACAGGCTGTTAGAAAAAAAAACAAATCTCAATTAGTTTTCTTAATCTGTTTTGTATAAAAAAAGAAGGGGATGTTTCAAGAAGAGAACCATACCATATTCCACATTCTCCAATACTG